>WBNH01008090.1:0-51777 GCA_013401255.1 Urocolius indicus | reverse complement strand
ATTATATATATACTCCACATATTTTAAATTCCTTGATGATAGGTACAGGAAAAAAAAAAGATCTCAGCTTTATTGTTTTCTCATCTGGCCTGTTTTAGAAAGGCAACAGAAAATAGGACTACATTGCTGCCCTTCAGCCACAGATACGGTAAAGAAGATATTTAATGTATTCTCTGCAACTGGAAATTAATATGAGCTCCACTTCATTCATCAGTGGCTGACGTTTAGATTTGAGATGTTAAAACTGTGAGACATTAAAAAAGCAGTAAGCCAAAAGTAAATAAAAACATTCATTAAATGCACTTTCTGAAGGGCAAGGGAAGGAATGTAGGAAGGGAAGTGTAAGAAAGGAGGTAGCTTCTGCATCTCAAGTGTTAAAATATAACTGAGAAGGGGATTTGACCTTATGAACATAAACACAGAAACCTTATATGAAAAGAGGAGCTGCTCTGCAATTGAGGCAAAGCTTATGTACTCATACAATTACAAACATTGCAATAACAACCACATCACTAAGTCAACAACACCACACAGCACAGTGCAAGAACAAAAATACTAAAGTAGATATAACAGCACTATTTATAAGTTGGATGCCAAGTTATTTCAGATATGGAAACAACCATGCCACCAATATCAGGATGCTTTTATTGCTTTGCTGAGTCAGTGAATTTTACTTTCTGTCTTCTTGTGAAAAATGGGTGCCCTGAATACTCAGGCAAGTCTACTCCACCTCTTACAGCAAACAAAAGACTACAGATCACAATATTTAAAATAAATAAATAAATAAATAAATGGCAAATCTGTCTTTATATCATTTTATCCTTCTATGTGCTAGGTTTATCTTAATGTAAGAACATTGCAAAACTGGGATTATCTGTACTTCCCTAGACAGAAAAAATCCAGACTGCCAGAGACCTATCCCCACAATGGCACGTCAATGAATTCAAAAAGCCTTCAACTCCTCCATGTTTAAAGTTGTGAGCTGAGAAGTCTGGCAAAAAGAAATTATTTCTTCATACATCTCAGCCTCTGTGCCTGTAATCTTATCTTTACACAATCTGTCAGGATCGCAGAAGATTTCTGACTTGTATGAACAGAAGATTAAATTTAATAGAAATAAGGGGCTATCTTTACGCATCTCTTCTGACTCATAATTATGGTCTTTGAAACTTAAACAAATGGGAGAGGAACAAATCTAAAACAAAAAATGAGGTGTATAGTTCCCCTCTTAGCAAAGTTAAGTCTTTTGTGGTGTTTCGGGAAAAAATGCTGTCAAGAATGACCATATATTACCCTCTATAACCAAGCTCCAAGCCCATAGTGCCATAAAAATTCCAATTTATTTGCCAAAATTGGTAAATTTGGCATATTTCTTGGAGTTCAGTAAAAAGAGCATCAAATAAATTCATCTTCCATAAGATACTAATGCTATCATCCATAAATTCTATTGATTCTTCGTCCCCTACTTGTCCTAAATATGAGTCTTTCAGGTTTGCTTACCGTATTGGCTGGCTGATAAAGGCATTTTTGTGGAGTCTATATGCTACATAGCTTGGGAAAGAGCCTGATTCCAGTGATACGCCTTGTACAGAAGCAAAATGCTTCTCTGTTAGATTATATGATTCCAGCATCTTGAAACCTTTAATCCGGAGAGAAAATAAAAAATAAACACTGTAGAGCTGTAAAAGACACAAATGAACCTATGCCAGAATATTACAGCTACTTACCAGGTGAAGTGTATCCCTCCAAGTAAATGAGAGGACAAGCTAAAAGACATGAAACAACATATAATTAAAAACTATGAAACCTAACTGGATAGGAGCATGTATACTTCAGAAAATTTATTATCAAAAAGCCTGTGGTATTATTAATTATCAGCCAACTTTACTCACATTTGTCATGCTGCATTCTGCTCTGTGGTAGATGTATTGCTAAAATCTTTACTTGTTACTTTTAGCAGAACGTTTCTACCGTGATAAATTGTATGGAATAACAAATATTTTAAGCATCTAATGCACAAGAAAAAAAGGAAGTACAATGACACAGTCTTTCCATGAATATTTAAAGGATTAGTCAGGCTGCATAATAACTGTCAGATTCACAAGGAAAAACTGCAGATTTATTTGGCCCCTCAGGAGCCAGCAGATGAGGCAGTCAAGGAGCACACAGTTGCACATAACAGGCCTGAGAACTTCTCAGTTTTGCCATAGAAAGATTTCTCTTGAGTAAACAACTGAATTATAGCTGCATCTCTTTATCCTCTCAAGATCAGTGGTAAATAGAGATCTGTTGTGCCCCGTAGTTCACATTAAGCATCAATTGACTTCATAAAGAGCAGTAGTCCTCACTGACTGTTACTCTCTTTTGTTTTACCAGCACTTTTGAAATATGAGACAAGATTGCATAAAAGATAATAAAATATCTGCTTCAAATTTTTTAAAAAGCAACTTACTCCCTTAAACTCTGTGATTATGGAAACTTTTTCAGAAATAAGCATTTCTTTTGATGCACCTTGAAGGGGACAGCAACTTGTATTGGGTTTGTGTGATGGCAGCAAGGTAGCCAGGGGGCTACAAGGGTGGCTTCTGTGAGAAGCTCCCCCTCTGCCTGACAGACCCAACATCAGCTGGCTCCAAGGCAAACCCACAACTGACCAAGGCTGAGCTTATCAGTGATGGGGGTAATGCCTCTCAGAGAACATATTTAAAGGGCAAAAAACTGTGCTAGAGCAACAGCAGCAAGAGGGAGGAGTAGAACATATGAGAAGCAACAATTTTGCTGCAGGTGATGGAGCAGAGATCCCCCTGCAGCCTGTCGTGCAGCCCACGATGACGCCCTGCCCCTGCAGCCATGGAGGCCACAGGGGAGCAGAGATATACCTGCACCCAGTGAGGATTCCACACCAGAGCAGGTGGGGCAGGGTAGGGGGAAGTTGTTTTTTATTTCTCATAATCATTCTCTGATTTGATTAGTAATGAATTCTTTTTCCAAGTCAGTCTGTTTTGCCTGCGATGGCAACTAGTGAGTGATCTCTCCCTGTCCTTATCTTGACCCATGAGCTTTCCATTGTATTTTCTCTCCCCTGTTCTGCTGTGGAGATGAAAGACAGCTTTGGTGAGCACCTTTGGTGGAACTCAGGCAGGGTCAACCCAACACAATTGTATCACTATATAAGCAAACATTCATTCACTTGGGAAAAGGGAAAAAAAGTGTACTCACTTGAGGTAGCTGTCTCACACACAAAGGTGACGAGGTTATCTTGAATCTTTTCAAATGCATCAAAGTCATCAACAATAAATACGTGGCGCTCACTGGGCTTGCTGGCAATCTTGGCGAGCTCATTGTAATCTACATCAGCAACACCAACCACAAAGACACTGAAGCCTGTAAAAATAACAATTGTTACTTGAAATGTAGTAAATATAATTACCATTTTTCAGATCAGTATTTCACAAACCACCTCTGTCATTGACTTCTCAAGGTCTACCTAGTCTTTTATCTGGCTTTGATAATGAGCATACATTCTAGATATCCTTTCACCTTTTCAAAGCTCAGGAGGGACTAAACTGATTTTTGCACCTTTCTTTCAAAATTTTCTCCTCCTTCCTTCACTGATTTTTGTTGAGCATTAAGCAATCTCACAGAGACTTGGCTACATAATCATTCTTTCATACAAAATGTACCATCCTTTCAACTCTACAGTATCTTAAATCTGTTCTTTGTCCAAAATCTCTGTGTAGACTATTAGTTACTCAGTTTTATATCTGTTGCCATCTCTTGCATTTAATGCTTCTCATTTTCCCTTTCATTTTCTTAAGGCGGTATCTATCTCCAAATTTTACTTTTTAAGTTAGCAACGAGTCTAAGCTATTTCTCTAGTCTTCCTCTATAATCTACAGACAGACATGGGTAGATTCAGGTTGCATTTCATCTCACGTCCCTAAAGTGTTAATTACAAGATAGCAGAAGCCATGGTCTGTAGATGCCTATCTGTTGCTCTCTTCACTAGCCATAAAAGGACCCTATATCACAATCTTTGGTTAGATATTTAGCTGTTAGATGGCTTAAGCCAAATAAGAACCCAGAGTCTAGAATTTAATAATATCACTAGGTGTAATGGCACAATCTCTTTTTTTCAGGGTAATTTTCCTCTTCAAATTAGCATCTCCTTGTCTTCTATGTCAAATCTTCTCTTTCTGCTCTTTTCTAGCCTTTACAGAATTCTGTCTCTGACTCATTTCTTCTTTCCTTTTCTACCGCCTAAGCCTCCATGTGATTATTTGATCAATCTTTTCCATATCAGAAAACAAGGAATACAATTCAGCACCATTTCATTAAGGGACTCCATAGACATTGGAAATGCTGGTTGAAGGCTGAAAGTAGAATTCACATTTATTACAAATGATAAAGCCATGTTTACATTATTAATTTTTCAAAAAGATAATTACTGCTCTGCAGCCAATGCTGGTGAAGCTTTGGCTGAAATACTCCATCCAGATTTGAGAGTGACATTTAAGATGCAATTAGAGAGGAGAGCAAAAATGATAAGAGGTTTGGAAAACATGATCAGCAGAAAGTTGAAGGAAATGGGTTTGTTTAGTCTAAAAAACAGAAGACAGAGAGAGGAAATGACATCAGGCTTCAAATATGAAGGCCTGTTACAGTGGACAGTGGTCAACCACTTTCCTGGTTAGCTAGGTAAAGAAGACAATAGTTTCATTAGTCTGAAGAAATACTTAAGTGAAATGTGAGGCGAAGCTTTCCAACTATTAGGATAGTTAAGCGCTGAAGCAGATTATCCAGGGAGACTGTAGATATTTATGAATAGTGTAGCCAAATATCTTTAGAAACCATCTAGACAGAACTGATTCCTTCAGATCACAGAGGCAAAATGACTACTTGTGGTTTACAAGCCAGTGATTTCCATAAGGAAAGACAACTTTTCCCTACTTAGGGATCAGGACTCCAGGTGGTTCATGAAATAAAATGCCAAACTGCTGAGTGCTGCAACTGGAGTAGATTATTAGATTCACATAAGCCACACTCAGCAAATCTGAAGAAGTGCAACACTTCTCGGCTCAAAAGGCAATGGAGGAGTCAGTTCAGACCCCGTTCCACCAAATGCAGTTTAACTGGAGATCCACTGGTTTATATTGTGTTCATACTGGCTTATAAGCTCAAAAAAGTCAGGCCCATTACATCAAAAGCACTAGAGTGGAGTATACTTCAAAATGATCCCTGAGGTCCACACAGTAAAGAAAGAAAGAAGTAGCCAGTAAATCCTGTCTAGAAAACTATATGCATGAAGAATTACTTGAAAGCCTTGGGAAGCCACATCCTTCCCCAGAGAGAAAGCTAGAGAAAGAAAAACTAAGTCTGTCCCAGAGTCTAAATTCTTTCAATAGTTTTGAGTTTTTCCCAAGTACAGATACATTTCTGAGTCCATAAACGATGAAAGGACTCCCAGATAATTGAAGCGCTACTTATCATTTCATTGCTTAATACATAAGGAAATCACAGACAGGTACTGTGAATTGCTTACCAGAGTGCTGTATGACTGTTGCTGCTTTTCTCACCTCATCCTGAGACCGACCATCTGTGACAACAACAAGTACTTTGGGAACACCTCGCCTCATGCCACTCTCCCAGGTCAAAACCTTTTCTTTGATAAATGTTAGGGCTTTCCCTGCAATGTGCACAATGACAACCAGTCAGTCATATTGTCCACAAGAGAAGGAATCACTTATTTTAGTTTGAAAAGGCAATGGCCACACAACTAAAACAGAATAAAAATCTAATTCTTCAGTCACACAAAATTAGAATAATAAGGAAGTTTCTGGAAATATTTTAAGAGAGATATCTACAGTTACTGCTGAGAATTACCTGTCCTTGTGTTTCCTCCTCTGTACTGAATATTTTGAAGAGCTCCCAGGGCCTGGGCCTTGTCATCAAATGTATTCAGTTTAAATTCAGATTTTGCCTCATCACTGTACTGTACAAATGAAACCTGAAATAGAATACACAACAGTGCTCAGTCTCACACCTCATACATATGTATTGTGACGTATTAATAATCATGAAATAACTGAATCATCTCTCATATATGTATGATAATGCTTACACATACATATTCTTATACAGATATCACAGCAATTTGCACATAACACTTTTTCATATATGAAATGTGATGTGACTTTAAATATGTACGATTACATTACTGCTATTACTATGATGCAGTATATACTGTGCCTATTCTCTGTGTCTGACCAGATGTACAGCATCTACAAAACCTACTGCATTTTATTTTAGGAAATACAGAAAGAATTGGGCGATAGAACATCAGTAAAGTTGGATACATACAAAATTGTGTATTACGTTGCCTTAAATAAAGGAATACAATTGCTGTATGTTTATTCTGAAATTATCTTTAGAAATTACATATATATTTAATTTTGCTCCTTTTAATTTTATGTAAAATTGTGATATTATAGTATACTAATTTGATTCTGGGTAGACATTTGTCTGTACATATATATTCATATTTATTGAAATAAATTCCCTTTTTTAAATGATTAATATCCAATTCAAAATCAGATCGTTGCAGCAATCTCAAGAGGTATGTGGCAAATATTTTATTAAATATTAGCATTTACTTGTCTCTGTCACATATATTAGGCCTTCTTTATTTCTCAGCCAGGAACCCATTGCAGGAAAACATTACAAAAGAAACAAACAAATGGAAAGGAAAAATATCTGGTACAGATTAGAGCTAAGGATAAAGGATGTCTGAAACAAAGCAAGGTATAAGGGGTATCTTTTCCTTAAAAGCATCTAGAGAACTGAAGATAAAGAATTAAAACCCTAAAAATATGCCTAGAAGATGACAGGCAGTTCAGGAGCAGTGGAAATAGTTTTTACAGTTACTGGGGAGAATCACTCCCACAATAACCCATCAAAAAAAAAAAGAAACACCTTCAGCCATATAACCAAAGAAAATACATTGCACCTGCAGGTCATCCCAAAGCTCCAGAAATACCTTGTAAGAAATTCTTTTACATCTTATGTCATTTACTTCATATAGTGAAAGAGAAATGGTTATGGAAACCTAGGCAGTGATCTCATCCATCTTCCCATAATCTGAAGAAAACCAGTAATGGTGCAAGGCTTACAGTAAGAATCCTGACAGGAAATGCCTTTGACATAACTATGATCAACCCAGAGATCCCGAAAGTCTATTCCTCATTAGCCATTACTTTTTACTCTTTAAAGATGCATTAATTCATTGAGAGAACCAAATTTTCAGGTTTTTATACTTTCACTGTACTCACTGTAAAGTGGACCTATGTTATCTATCTGAAGGATGGGACAAAGAGACTTCTGCAACTGTCTCTCTCGAAAAGGTTCTGCCTACTTACTTCAGTGGGGTTCTTGGAAGCTCAAGACCAACCTAATGGCAAGCCAAGCTGGACTCTACATGTAAAAGACTTCTTTCTTCCACGTAACCCTCACTCAACAGTAAGACTGTCTCCAAAAAAAAATGTTTTATATGACACAGAAAAATTCTATCATATAATGTGCCAGTTATTGATGTCCTATACAAAGGAACAAAAATATTAAATTGATCATACATTGACCATACATCACCCTAATTTTTCTAACTGGAGGATTCCCATACACTGCAACTTTTGTTTTTTCAGAACAGTAACCTCTCTCAGGATTCCCTTTGTATTTACAACATGTCCAATATAGTTCCTAAATAATTCTGCATGCATACATGTGTGTCATACAACATTTTAATACAAAAAAAAATCTGAAAGAAAGGAAAAAACAGATGTATCTTTAGTATTTCAGTTTCATCTTCAGTTTCCCTTCAAAAACTACCCAATGGAAATAACAAACCTACCTGGATTCCAGCAGGATTAATCAAGTCAAAAGCTCCTACTGTATTAAAAACAAATTTCACTACTTTGTTGAAGTTATCATCACCAATACTCCAGGAAGCATCAGTCAAGAATACTATGTCTGCTTTGGCACCTCTGCATACTGAAAAGACCAAGAGAAGGCACATTTAAAACACAATCAATCATAACACTGTGAAATAAAGTGCATTGCTTCAAAGTCTGAAAATTCAAGAATGGGAAATATTCAGAAGACTTCCATTGCCACATAGTGAACCTAGCAGATGGCTAATGTTCAACATAAAAACATTTCTCAAAAGCTTTCAAAGAAAAGTTCAAGAAATCAGGAAAAGATAAAGAATCAAATGTAAGTATTTTAAATGACAGAGGGGTTTTTTTAGCAGCTACCATAAAAGATAGATTATCTACTGTGGGCAGACAGACTCATGGACTTAATGCAGAGCTTTAGAATATCATTTATTTTTTCCTGAAATGAATGTACCTTGCTGTTCTAAACCAGAAAATGTTGAAGTCTAGTAAAGCTCAAGAGCAATGGATAGCTCTGTGAACTGGTCTCAAACTTAAATTTCCCTAAAATTCTGTGCTAGTTTAAAATTTATTTAAATGTATGAAAAACAGAGTTAAATTCTGAAGTAGTGCAGCAACTACATAAAAATACTGAATAATTCTACAAATAAACATACCATCCCGAGCTGGAGGGATCGTGGGAGGTGGAGGAGGTGTAGGTGGTGGAGTTGGTGCTTCTGTAGGTTTGAGGACTGAAATTAAATAATAATTTCTTTACTCTAATAAATTATTTCATACAAGGAAAAACTCTAGATTATGTATTTTGTTACCACACAGAAAGATTCTAATCTTTTCTTACTAGCCGAAACAACATATAATTGTCAAGGACAAATTTCTTGTGATACAAGAGTAATGAGATTATATTGTTAAAAAAGAAAAGGCCATAATTTCTTTATAGCAGGAACACTTTTACATGAACTGAGTAACAATGCCCTCTGATAAAGCATCTGTTTTTCATCCAAGTGCTAGGAAATACTTGGTTTGATTTGAAGAAAAGCATTAAATTTCTCTTTCCCTTGTAAAGTCTCATTGATGTTACACTGAGAGAAAGAGGAGAGTAGATTGCTTAAATGAGGTATTTAAAGCCACTTTGGAGTAAGACAAGTTCTATAGCTGAAACAAGTCCTATAGCCATAACTGAAGGTTCACAGTATCTATTTCCTACCTGTATGCTCCCTTATAGAGACTGGAGGTCCCTCAAGGTTAGGGGTCTGAACAAAGACAGTAGCGTTGTATTCTGCATCTGGTGAGAGGCCCGTAAAACAGTGGCTTGTTTCTGTTCCACGTACTGTGATTTCCTGTCCTCTGGAGCCTGTCAGAAAAGAAAAAAAGCCCAATGGAAAGAAAGCTAGAACCCACTATTTCCATTTTAATTTGTGTACAACTAAGTGTAGAAAATAGAGACCTCTTGAGAGAAGGTTGGAGAAGGTAGGACAGCAGTCTTATTCTTGTACCATAAAAGCCTTTCCAGACCAAGATTACATGGTGATTATGCATCCTGGCACATATTAGAGAGTAACAGTGCAGTGTACATATGAAACCAGTTAACAAGCAGGTTCCCAACAATGAAAGTTCACTTGACAATAAGCAGCACTCCCCTCTTTGCAGCTTTTTCACCACTCCAGAAAAACAAGCTGTGTTCAGAGCTTTAAAGCTCAACCATATGTACCACGGTTTCTGGTAGGTGCCTGCCATCATCTCAAAAAAGTGGTGCTGTCAATGAACCAGGAAAATTATGATTCCAGAAAAAAAATAAATGCAAAAAAATAAAATGCACTTACCATCAGCTGGGTTTAGCTTCAGTCTGTAGGAAGTTGCTGACCTGTGAGGTGACCATCGGATGCAGAAAGTATCCCAACCCACTTGGTAAGTTGTTAGGTCTGTGACATTCAAATATACTGTGAAAAGAGAAGGAGATTTTTTTTTTCCCCTGGAAATTAGTATCCAATGAATGATGCACACCAAAATAAATGTTATATTAGCAGTGCTGACCAAAAATTTGATCTTTTTAAATACTCACAGAAGGAAAGGGTATTTCTAGTCAAATATTTTCATTTTCTTTAATGTAATAGATATCCTATCCTAGCTATTTACAAAGGCTCAAAGTCTGACATCATTCCTGTATTGGGTAACAGTCCATTTTATGAGTTTTCACATGAAGTATGTTGAGTCCTTTATAAAATAAGAAACTTTAAAATATCATAATCTGACTCATATATATGGCAATATGAAAAGAATGAACTGAGTCAACAAAACTCAGGATGATTGAGTCATCTTAATCGAAAAAATTTTTACATGTTTATTAGCAGAGACCCTCAACAAAATCATCTCCTTCCATAAAAGCTGAATTTTCACTGGATATCCCTATGAGATAAAAACAGGGTTGAAAAAAGGCTGGACCTGATCGGAATGTTTGGATTCTGTAGTATCCTGGACACTGTTAAAGATTGACTCCAACTATAGCTCAATAAAAGTTTAGGAAGCAGACCAGAAAAATTAATATTATCAAATCATTACTTAAAACTATATTTCCATTAATGTTCCCAAGCTTAGTGTTTTTAAGATCTACATCTTGACAAGTATTCTCCATCAGAGAACAACCAAAAATCTTCTCTCTTAATCAACATTCTTTCAGATCAGCATATGTATCTAAACAAAATTATTTTGACTTACATGTAGTGCCTTGATCTGTCAAAGGTATACTCATTCCAGAATCATACTGGGCATAAACATTCACATCATAAGTAGTACTGGGTGACAGATTATGCAAGGTGTACGAAGTCACTTCTCCCACAAAAACCTCCATGGGCTCATTTGAACCTTGAATTGAAAGGAAGCATTAAGTAAATACAGAGAGAAAGATTGGTGATTAGGTGAGCTACACAATTATCTGTCATCTTTTATATCTCCTTAAGTGTTAATTTCATTTTTTTCTAAATGAAACATACTATTTTCTTAAATTTTAGCATATTAGACTGTTGGAAACAGAACATACATATAGGTTTACAAGTCATTGTACTATGTTTCTGTTTAACTTATAGAAAGGTATGTATATTATTTCACTGTCACTTAAAACAAAGGTTCTGAAGGACATGGTATCTAAATACTTGTCCAACACTTATCTCTCATAAAATAGTTTATATCCTCAGAATGAAAAGAGGTATTAAAGAGGGGAAAACCAACTCTGATCCAGGACTTTATCTAGTCAGTGTATTAAATTTTAACTGTACAATTTAATCTCTGTAATTTGAATCTATGAAGCTCTGTGTTTGATACTTTGTGCTTCTTTATAAAATACTGATAATAAGACTTCAGCTTCCATCAAAATCAGTAAACAAAGGACACAAATAAATCCTTAAAACACAAACATTTCATTATACATACGACTTCTATTCTCATCTCCCATTAGCCATTTGCTATTCTGAAAATGATATTCTCAGAATTAAGTGATTTCTTACCCACAGGTTTGTATACAATTTTATAGCCAAGAACAGGGGATGGTGAAGGATCCCAGGAAACTCTGAATCGTGTGTACCATTCATCAGTTATGTACATATTTTGAGGGGGAAGCAGGCCAACTAAAAAGAAAGAAAAACACTACTTAGACTAGTTTTTCAACATCTGTAAACTTACATTGTATCTTTGTCAGGTAATAATTACATCAAAGAGATAACTAACATAATGAAATCTTGCTGGAGCGTTCAAGGAATGTGTCTAACATTTAAAAGAACAAGGTACAATATTAAAACTAATCACCAGTTCTGCCATTTCCAGTTAGTTGTCCACCATCTCCATCTTCATACACAGCCACAACAGTAATTTTATATGGTGTATCTGCTTGCAGTGGTTGTAGTATCACATTATTTCTTATCCCAGGAACTGTTGTCTAGAATACAAAAGAAACAGGTAAACAAACTCTCAGTCCTGTTACTGATCAATAATGACAGTAACTACAAGTAAAAGCTTGTTTTGACATCTGGTGCACTTTTTAATGCCATTTGGGATATTTTAATGGTTATATGCTGTAAATAATTGATAGCATATTTTATTTTAAATTACAGAACACTGTGGTCAGCATAAAAAAGATAAATCAAATTGACTGTTCAGTCCCTACTCTCACATCAGACTGCAGTTCCTCACCAAGATTTCAGTACTGTTCCCTATTAGAAAAGAAAAAGTCATCATGAAATGCTTGGAGACAGAAAAAGAGAAGTAAAAGCTCCTAAAATGGGCACAGAAGTCATTCATTCACACTACTCATCAGTTTTGATTCTGTGATTCTGTGTGATTATCCACATCTTAGGGTATCACTTTCTTGGCAAAAACAGTTTGAGAAGGAAGCGTTACAAATTTTGATATGTAAAAACATGTCTGTTTATTCATCCCTCAATCTCCTCAACTTCCTGGTGCACCCATGCCCTACTGCTCCCTTCCAATATTTTCTGCAAAGAAGATGCATGTGTTGAAAAATACGTGTCTCCAGATTAACAGATCCAGCAGGCAATTCTCAAACACTGAATTTTCAGCATGTCTTACCGAATAAGCATAAGCAGTAATAGCATTTATATAGCGGTCTATGTATGTTACATTTTGGCTGGTGGCAGTCAGCAGGAATTCTGGCATTGACCTCTACAGGATCTGAGTTTGACTTTGCTATAAACACTCTAGAGAACTTTATAAGCTTCAGATTAACTTGTGCTGTCATTAAGATGCAGGAAATTAAACACAATTCATACTGAGCTTTATAAAGTTAGATGCTGAACTAAAGTTACCATTGCTTTCTTATTAAAGTCTGCCAATTCTCTTCAATTTATAAAGTGCAGTCTTAATGTTTATAATAAACATACATGGCTCTTCACTGTAGCACAATGTTTGAACTACACGTCAGGATGCTGTCTGTTCAGAATCTTCCGATTAACGTGTGAATCACATATTTAATATTTTATACATACGTTGCTTCATTAAAAAAACAAAACAAAAACACCTCCCCCTCCAAAAAAAACCTCAACCAAATTAAAGCCCAACCCAACACTGTTTCATATAAACCATGGCTTCTCAGCATTGAAAGCAATGACTAAAGAATCCATAGAGCATGCAAGGTGTACTACATGTAGAACAGGTGGCTTTGTTTTCCTCTAGGGTAAAGAATAAACTGAGAACACCTCAGTGCTTACCAAGGTATTACAGAACTTACATATTCATCAATAGGGTCTCCCACGGTTGGTGAATAAATGATCCTGTACTGCTGGACTGGCCCATCGGCATGGTCCCATTGTACAGAAAGGCTGTTTGTGGTCTCATCAAACACTCTCACATTCCTTGGACCACTACGAGGCACTAAAGAAAGAAAATTCTGAATTTATGGAGCGGGATTGTATGGAGTATGATTCTTCCACTTCATTGTCACTCTTACTGATTCAAATGCTGCCCTGAAGCCAAAGCTAAGAGCCCTCCCTGAAACCCTGAATAAACATACAGGTAGATTTAGCTAATATGGTAGTGACTGAAGGTCTTAAACAGAAATAAGGGCTAAGCTGGAGCAGTATGGAAGGGAAAGAACATCAGAAGGGTGTGCAACGTGAGCATCTACATATATTCTGTTTCTCAGACTCTTGCAGACAAGTATAACTATATCCTGACATTTCTGCAAGTTTTAGATGAATATGGGGATTAACAGCAGAAGCATAGAAGCAGCAAAACAGAGGTGACTTACTGCCATATTTCTTTACAAGTTCTTTAGGGAATGAATTTTAAAGCATAAGGCAACCAAGATCCCACAAGCTAAGTTTTAACCAAGAGGTTTTGATGTTAAGGCATCTCCAGCACAAAACAAACATCTGGGAAGGTTGATATACATAATCATCATGTCGGATGCAGAACATGAAGCAGAACTGTTGACAGTAAATTCTACCTACATTTTCTTTCTGTTGACAGCAAATTCTACCCATCTTAATTTGCTATTATTTTTTCAAAAGACAAATTACTATTCATCTGTAACCACATGTTAAAGAACAGCTTTCAAACTCTTAAACTTTCGAATTACACTTACTTCACAAGTGAAAATTACATTGGTGACTATGAACGTATCACAACTACCAGATGAGATAGCACAAGCTCACTTCCACGGAGGCCTATCATTGTTTCTACTGTAACTCAGATGCATTGATCTCAGAGTGGCGCTGAATGACTTACGCTATTTGCAATTGTAACCCATATTTTACATTTTTCACACATCAATTTTGACATATACTTCACAAAGCATGCACTGACTGCCCCTTACATGTTCTTCCCTGTGCTTGGCTTGGATTTCCTTCTCCATCTGCATACAGAGCTATAACATTTATGGAATAGGCTGTGTCAGGAGTCAAGCGCTCCAGCATCACATCACGAGTGGTGCCTGGTACCACAATCTAAAACAGAAACAAAAGACACCAATATATTAAAAAAAGCTTCACTTTCTACTTTGGAATTCTTAGTGTTTACATTTTACATGAAAATAGTTCACAAAGAAAGAAGAAACAATCAGGAGTAGAAATCAAAAAAGTAAATTCTGTCATGGTTTACTGACATATAAAGGATTTTCTAAGAGGTACCAATAGACAAGTTCCCATTCATGTGTGAAGTAATATGCAGTTTCATTTTACAGATGCAAATGATTCATTAAAAATTCTTACACTTCTTCACCTAAAAATATATTCATCTGTACATGTACAATGTGGATGTAAATTTTGTGAGAGTACATTCACATCCCAACCTCTAAAACTACATCTATTTCTACACAAATCCAAGAATTCTTATTCCACAGCTGGAGAGAAAATATTTACCCATATCCAGACTTCATTGCTCATCGAGACCTACTTAAACACTAATGATTTAGGGTAAACAGATGGTTTAGTGCTAAAGTCACACAGATATGACATCTGGTTTCATAATTAAACTTATCCTAATAAATCTTTGCTGTTTCATTCTCTTTTCTTTAACAATAAAAATAATAATTGAACAGTTCTATTTTAACCCATCTTTACCTGCAATATGATAAAGGATACTCAACACTCAGTTTTAAATGAGAATCTTATTTCTTATTTCTTTTATTTCACAAAAATAAGCATTTATTTATAATTGACAAAATGACTGTAGACATAGTGTTTTCAGTAGGGATACTCCTGGTCAGACAGTTGTCCTGAGTTGATTATTATTTTTCTGCCCTCACTGAAGGAAGCAATATCCTCCACATGCTTTTAAGGCATAGTATAAAACCACATTACTTACAGATTCTGATGGCCTTGGGCCAGATAGTGGAGAGTAATTAATTCTATACTGCTGTACTGGACCCGGAGCAGGTTCCCATCGGACATTCATGCTGTTTGGTGTAGGATTGTAAACTTGAATGTTTCTTGGTGTTCCTCTCTCCACTAGATCAAGGATAATTGAAATTAAGTTTTACAAAGTTGCTTACAAAAGTTTTAGTTCTACTTGAACTTACAACAGTGTTCAAAGGAAGCTGAAAAGTACATCAGCCCAAGATAAACATATTACTTTTGTTACCACAAAATCCACAAATGTAAGAATCTCAGTGATTAGTCACTAAAAACATCCCTGACAGGCAGCAAAATACATGTTTATTCTGCAAATTAAAGGTATTATCATAACCCCTTGTTAATCTATTGCTGAGCAGACAGCTATGAAAAGTAGCCATAAACTACACATTTTAGCTCATGCTGACATTAAGATCTCACACTCTATGGAAAATTTTAAGTACATGGTGTGGACATTACCATGGATTAACATCAATATTTGCCATTTGCTCATCAATATTGCTACTGTCACTACAGTTAAAATTTTACTATTGTGTGGAAGTAATCAATAAGTTTGCTACACAACATAAGACTTGAGCTTGATTGAGATAAATGGACTGAAAGCCTCCACACAAATAAGCAAAGAAAATAGATTTACAGAGTTGCAACCATAATCAAGCAGGTAAACAGAGTGTATTATTCTTATGCTTTAGCTTTGGAGAAAATAAACTTCCACATTTGATGTAAAATCAACTTCTAATAAACTGAGCCACTCACAAAAAATACATTTTCTTGAAAAGGACTATTTCACTTACAAGTTCTTCCAGTGTCGGAGACACGTCCACCATCCCCCTCTGGGAAAACTGGAACCACAGTTACAGTGTATGGCGTGTTAGGTTCAAGAGTCCTCAGGATTACGTAGTTGGTGTTTCCTGGTACCGTGGTCTACAAATTTAAAAGGATAGGTTGAGGCATGACATCTGCATAAATATGAAAAAAGTTTCAGCTTTTATGTATCTCCCTCACTCTTCCATCATATTTCATTTCTAGACTGGACATGACAAAGACTTTACAAAAGGTGAAGCTTGAAGCAATAGGGTTCACAGTATGTTCTGTAATTGTCTTTCAAGTATGTTCTGCCTTGGACTTACAAAAATGGTTGTTAAGTTCTATGCTCTCTTATACAGTCCCTTACAGCTATCTTCACTTTTGTGTTCAGTTCCTGTTCTACTAATAGTAGAGGAATCTGCAATAATCTCTTTAATCATAGAATCATAGAATGGCAGAAGTTGGAAGGGACCTATAAGGATCATCTAGTCCAATTCTCCTATTTAGCAGCTCAGAGGAATTAAATAATTCCTAAATTTAAAAAAATATGCAAACATGACATAACACTATAACTCGCTAATGACAAGAAGTAATGTGCAGTTCATGTTGAAAAGCAAAATTCCACAGCATTTAAGAATTTTTATCATCAGTACCTCTCTAGATGCTATTGATGCTATATTGATGCTACACAATGGCAACTCACGTACTACCTATTTCATAGGCACATCAAATTGCACAGATGTGGAAAATGAAACACAAGAGGGAGAGAATAATAGTTTCCCTGTCTGCAGCAAGGCTTCCCATTTTCAAGACCTTTCAAGTTCTAGCACTTTTGCAATTAAGTAATTACAGGAGATAACGCCCACGTGAATTTTCCCAGTTTCACAAATATCATCCCAGATGACTGGCTACAGTCACACAACTTCTTAATAGTAAAAATGTGTAGAAATCAGATCTGCTGACTTCTGTGTGCCCTAAAGTCAGCTTTACATTCACACTCACTGCTCTAAGGATAAACAAACAACAAAAAAAGAGTGGTATTAAATCCCTCTGCTAAGAACTAATCACTGAAGGTCTACTATACAAGATCAAAACTTCTGTAATACCTGTGGGTGGTGCTTTGCATTTTCTCCAGGGTAGTTATGAACAGAAAAAAAAGCAGTGCATAGGCAAACAAGACCCACTTCACTCATCAGTATTTCTCTCACTACCACCATGAGACAGTTAGTGAGACCCACACAAAGTATTTACCATTTCTTCTGCACCTCCAGCTGTAGGTCTATAAAACACTTTATACTGGCGAGGATTTCCTTCTGAATGATCCCATCTAACATTCAGCGTACTGGTGCTTGGGTCATAAACTACCAAGTTCCTCACAGTAGTGAGAGGTTCTGAAACAGATCAATGAGCTGTCATAAATGTAGAACCACATTCTCATCTATGCTGTCAGATCATGTAATACATATTATTAGAAATTTTAAAAAGCAACAGGTTTAATAGTTCATGTCCAATGTAATTTCTCTTCATTAATCAGAACACATCAGCCCCATCTGACAGCATAAAGATTGCTAAACACAGTATGAAAAATTTATTTCTGGACACTATTTCAGAATAATATGATGAGTTTCTTAGGACTGTTTTCTTCATTCCTCACCAAAGACATTGCTATGTCTGACTTTCCATAGCAGGCTCAAAAGTAAACTAAGTTCAAATGAATTAATAAAGTTCTATTTAATTAATTAATTCTTTGAAAACAATGAATTGGTTCTTATGCCTGAAGTGCCTCTGGTAGCAAATCATTCAGTGCTATTTTTAGCACAATAAAAGCAACACTATCAATGCAACATGGTAGAGTCTCAAAGAGTACCCTGTAAAGGTCAACCACTGAACTGAAGGTGCTGACAGGAAATCAGTAAACTTCTCAACACACATGAGAGAGTTACATGCCATCAGGTGCTTTAACGTGTTTAATAATCATGTTATAAGACAACTAAACAGATTAAAATGAGGCAGAAATTCCATAGTAGCATCGTGGCTTCTCTTAGCCTCAAAAGCTTGGCATCAAGTCTAAGGTGGTGTGGTCCAAGGCTTCTCTACAGCCAACAGGCTGAGCGCCTTATTTAGATACTTGAAACCCATCAAAAGACAAATGACAAATACAGATGGGGTAAATTCCACAATATTTTTTTTCTCAGCTAATTTGAAAAGCAATAAATACTTATATATTGTTTCACAACTAATAAGATCTCAAGAGTTACTTACTGGTTCTGCCTCGTCCCGTCATCCGTCCTCCTTCACCATCTGCGTACATTGACGACACAGTAATAGCATATGGTGTGTCAGGCTGCAGTTTCTGTATCACCACACTGTTCTGCCGCCCTCCAACCATGGTCTGCAGGAAAACAAAAGACTAAAATAAATTCTATGCTCTCTTTTATGCTCACTATTTTAGTGAAGAATTGAAGCATTGGATGCAGAGCAGAAAATGCTGATACATCATATGCTACAATGCCTTTATGACTGACACTAACAGTAGACATTGAACAATTACAAGATGGAGTACAGAATCATCTTAGCAAGTTTAGACAATGTTCAGTGACACAAATCCAGTACTCTTTAAAACCTCCAAACTTGCATGTAACCACAACTATGTAACAACTGCTAGGTCTGTGCCAGCACAGAGATGACTCTGCAGTGCCTCTATCATATTGAAATCGATGAGAGTCTTTTATTCATTTTTATAGACTTTAATTGGGTTCTTTATGCTCTACCCTCAGGCAGATGCAAGAATGGAATAAATTACAACACTCTGTAGATCTCTAACATAAGTTTGATACAACACCAACAGTGTCTCTCCTTGATTTCAAAAATTTTACAGCGTGATGCTTCAGCTTCAATGTTGAGTCCAAAATTATTACACATCTTTCATTTCCATTTTTTTACATATAATCTTGTGATCATAAGCTCTACCGAATAATTTACAATGCACAGAGAATAGTACTTAGACCTTCAGCATTTGTTAATCATGAGCTTTCTTTGATTTAATTGTGTGAAATTGCACTTGCTCAAAAGCATCCTTTGTACTTTTAAGACTATCTGCACAATTTCAAAGCTTATTCAGCTAAATTGTTTTTCATAGTACTTAAAAGCTTCTGCTGATGAAGCACTGGTAATGAGCAAGCATTTACATCTTCACATTTCATAGAATTATATTGTTCTCATTTACAAGAGAACTTTTTGTTTGTCCTTAAGTGTGCAAATCTCAGTTGAAAGTATAAATTATTTTAGCATGCCATCATGGATGCCTCCATACTTTAGTATCTACTTGGTATCTATTTGCCTTTCAAAGTCTGACCCTAAACTATCATGATGGTCTCTGGAGTTCGGTGTGCAGTTTTTGCAGCGTGTCTTTGAATCACCTGTGCTCTTTCTTGGTGCTGAGGCTGTTAAATTTCACACAGGGCAATAAAAATCTTCAAGATGTTGTATTTTAAATATTTCACCTGCTACTGCCTACCCAGCAAATGCAGTTTAATCAAATATCAAAGTAATAAAAAATTACTCGCACACCAATGAGAATTATTTGCAGACATTAAAATGCCATGAACAGAGCACCAGTGCTCTGTGTGCTCTCCTCAAAAAGAGATGTCTTCCTCAACTACCACTGTTGGATTCTATCCAGTTGTGAATAATTAAGTGCATTAAGTCTGTTCTTCCCATAAATTTCAACTGAATGCTCGTAATTTGTTTTTACTCCTGTACCAGAAATGAATTACAGATTGTCATTAACCTTATTGTTGTTAGTTTTTCTTCTAGTGCTTTCTTACTAAACTTGCTTGCATTCAATTGCTCAATTCATCCAACAGTTCAATTACTTCAATTCAAATGCATGCTGTTCAGAAGAGAGTAAAAATGAGTGCTTAAGTATCCAGCTGATTCTAAAGTAACTATTCCTAGATAGCTTCTGAAAATGTGTGACCTCTGATTGCAGGCACAAGTTAAATGAGTGTGATTCTCATCTTAGGCTGTTCCTCTGAGACATTTGGCAGTAACCACAAAAGCCTCCCACTGCAGAACAGAACATTTTTAAGTAGCACACATTTCTGATAAACAGGCTAACTATCATTCCCAGGCTGTGTTGTGTAGGCTGCCAGTAGTCAACACAGCTCTTATTGATGATGCAGGGAAAGCTGGCTGCTCATATGGTACTGGCTCTTCTTTTCACTACAGCTGCTCAATCATATTAAAAGACAGTAAAATACCTTAAATACTCCCTAGCATATGTTTTTCATGAATTAATTTTTGCAACTGCCACTTCCAGAAGGTTATTCTGTCCCTAGCATGACAAGAGGGAGTCTCATCTGTTCACAATATATAACACAGCAAAGTCCCTCCGATAACACATGAACCTAATTATGAAACCAATGGCAAACTCTAGACTATTGAAGTAGCCATGGTAGTTTATGTTATTGATTGTTGTGACAATTACTTATCTGTGATTTATAGTCTCACGTGTTGATTGACTTGTTCCTCAATACATTTTAATTTTTTTCTAGTTATATCTATATATTATGGGATTTTCAAGAAAACAGACTGTATCCAAATATTTTTGCATTCTATCTTGGATTTGAAAGAGGAGAAAGAAAAATGTGGGAATGTATGCTTATTCACCTAAAAGGTAATTAATATATACATTGTTGTGCTTTGAAAATCAATTATTCTAATGGATTACTTTGCAGAACTATCATTTAAGGTTGAACAACTACAGGACTTCAAAATTAGTTACCGACTGTTCTGGGCCATCCCCATTGATAGGCTGGTAAATGATCCTGTATCTCTGCACTCGACCACTGGCAGGATCCCACTTCACAGTCAAACTGTGTGAAGTTGCATTGTACACCTGAAGGTTTCGTGGGCCACTCTTTGGGGCTGAGAAACAGGATAAGGAAAAGAACATATATGTAATTCAAGCAAAAAATGGGGACAAACACTTCATTCATACTTTTAGGGCTGCATGAATGCCTGACCAAGGGGAGAATGTATTAAGTACAAGACAACATAAACTGTAATGTTTGTAAAATAATAAACATGTGGTAATCTAGTGTTTAGTGTTCTTCCAAACACACAATAATATTTATTAAATGATCTCAGCTTTTTAATGTTAACATTCCTCACAGTTTAGTTTTCCTTAATAATACCATAGCTAGAAATTCAGATTCTTACCTTGTGTGGTGATAGGTACCAAGGGTACTAGAAAACAAAAAGCAGAAAAAGTTTTCAGAATTCTTGTATGTGTATGACTTCTATATAATAGCTGTGAATACTAACATGCAGAAACCTTGTATTTACTTACATGTTCGTTCACTGCCAATGAGGTCATCGCTTTCGGATTCATCAGGATAGATGGCAGTAACTGAGATATCATATAATGTATCTGGATTCAAATTTTCAAAGACCAGGCTATTGTCATCCCCATTTAAGATAGTCTAAAACAAAAGCCAAAACCAAAACACAACAACAAAAAAACCCAACAGTTTAAAATAAACAAATAAATAATAGAATAAGAAAATAGAGAGTAGGATATATCTGAGTAACTTTTTACACTGTAACATCACTACAATTGACTATAATTATGTATTCTATATCTACTCACTGAATTATCATTGAGCACAACAGCTAGAGGCCATTTAATAATTATGTTTCTGACTTTAAAATTATACTCTGAGAGAGACTGCCTACAAAATTTTACAATGATTATCTACCCTTACCTCTTGTTTGTCTGGTTTTCCATAGGGTCCCCAGGTTATTCTATATAGAGAAACATCTGGAGCTCCATGATCCCAAGTTCCTCTAAAACTATTTGTGGTTACATCTGTGATTCTGAGATTGACTGGTGCAGGCACAGGCTCTATTGTGAGAAAAGGAAAAGTATTCCACAAAGTCTAACTACAAAATATATTCAGTTAAACCAAAGAATTACTCAGACAAAGAATTTAGAAGATTATGTAGAAGATTCATCTCTCAGTTAGCATGCTTCTTATTACTACAGTAAAATGCTTTTAGCATAGTACAACCCAGCCCACCTACACTAGGCAAATCATCCTTCATAAGGTCCTACCACCAGGTCACAGAATCACAGAATGGTAGCAGTTGGAAGGGACCTCTAGAGATCATTTAGTACAACCCTCCTGCTAAAGCAGGTCCACCTCTATCAGGTTGCACAAGTATGTGTCCAGGTGCGTTTTGAAACCCTCCTTCAGCTGATAAAACAGGCATAGCTCTACTGACCTTAGTAGAGGTCATAACTCACACACCTACTCACAACTGAAGTCCTAGGTCTTACTTTTTGGAGTTAGAGAGTGTGACTATGAACTCACATACACAAAGGTCAAGCTCCTGTTGGAGTTTCTCCCAGACCTTAAAATACTTTATATAGGTCAAATTAGTCATAACTAAATTACACCACTTATTCAGAAAAAATTCACAGAGGTTAACTGTAGGTTAAGAAGGCCAAATGTTACACACACTCGGAAGTGATAAGTAAAATCAGAGAATTAAACTAAAAATCATTTATCTGGCAGAGCTTTCCTCTTTTTCCTTACATATGCATTCACACAAAATCACAGTTATAGAAGAAAGACTAACGTAAAAGCAAGAAAAAAAACCTCACAAACATTCTCAAATACACCAGGGTACAAAATGAAAAATTCAGAATTAAAAAAAAATAAGAGAGAGTATTCTATGATTCTATGTGCATGTTTTTTATCTTTTTTTTTTCACATCAGAGTGTGGGGCAATTATAAAGTAATATTGCTCATTTCTATTCTACATCTTCTGTTTAGCTGTCTTTTTTAAATCGTAAGCCTAGATCAGCATAAGGGCTTCCCTGAAACCAGCTTTCTCCTTTCAGTCTGTCACGTCTCTTGTATCGAGACAGGCTCTTACCATTCATGCAACACCATCTCCTTGTCTCTATTTGTTGAGATTTTGCAAATGCTGCCTTTATGATCCTCTAAAAGCACAGATTGGCTTAGCATTCCACAGTACAAACTTTCTTGGATCAGAAGCAAAATCATGTCTCTTGATTTAATCCTAATGTTCCACCTTCCTACTCACCTCCCTAGATTCTTGCATAGGCTTGCTAAACCTTTAATCTACCCTCATATTTCCTTACTAATTCTAGCCCTAAACTCGTCCTTAATCTTCTAAACACCAACAATTTTGCTTCAGTTGCTGGTCTGTCACCTCTTTACAGACTATGGGCTCGGTGTTTACTGCAGTATGAGACCGAACTAATCTAAAATTCCCTGGGATTATTATATTGAAAATAATGCTACAAATGCAAGCAAAATATTTCTCAGATAAATTAAATTAGGATTCTACCTAAATTCAGTATTACATTGCAACACACACAAGTTAAATAGAACATAAGGCAAAAGTAACCCTAAGAAGGGTTATTAAGATAACTTACGAGTGACAGCTTCTGCATTTATCGGTAGGGATTCCCCTTCATCGTACACGGCAACAACTTTTACATTATACAGTGTTTGAGAGGAAAGGTCAGAGAGAGTAGTGCTTGTTTTCAGTCTGTCAATTTCCACCTAAATAAAAACAGTGACTTAAGAATTCTAAGTTGCTCTATTTATGACTCTGCAAATGATTAAATGGCAGAAATTCTTACATTGAAAAACAGGAAAGCATTTCACACTAAATTTTGCCATTTACTGCTATATGGTCACCTGAATAGTTGAGTCTATCTATTAACTCTTTGGCAAAGCATATTGTCTCAAGTACAAGTATCACTTGTGGATCTTTCACAGTTTCATTCTTTTGGAAATGAAGATGCAGACTGCATCTCCACAAAAATTCTTATTCCCTTACAAAATCACATTTAATCCTCCAAGAGATGATTCATTCTTAGCAGTGCAATTACGGAAAACTCACACATGACTCAGACATCACTAACAATGCTCACACATGTTCTGGCAGTGGGTAAAAGGCTAACATACCTTTATTCTACAATCCTGTCCTTTTTGTTGGATTACAACTAAGAGCAGTTGTAAACTACACTTTAGACCATTGAAGATAACACTTAGGCAGAGAGTTGAAATGGTTTTACCAAAGCAGAGAAAAAATTCTCCAGTCAGTTTGAGGATTTTTCCACTCTGCAGAAGGAGGAAGAGGGTAGTACACAAAGAAATCTATCTCATGTTTATTCAGTTTTCAAGAAACCAGTACCCTTTTCTGACTGCAATCAACATGAACTGATGTTCTTTAGTCTCCATAGTGGTTTATAATAACATTCTTACTATTGTTTTAGTAACCTAGCTCCTCAAAACAAAACTGCCTTCAGGAACAATTTCAAAATTGTTCCTGTTTTTTACCTCCTTTATGTCAGCTTCATCAGCTACTTTGTATCTTAGGATGTATTTTCGAACTTTCCCTGGGGCAGGATCCCAAAGAACAGTCATGGTGCTGTGAGTAACATCCTGAATTGATAAGCCTCTGGGTCCAGGCAAGGGTACTGTAAAAATAATGACAGTAGTAAGTTAAATTGCTACTCACAGAAGAGGTATAGGTCTCTCACAGTAGGAATTAAATTATTTTTATGCATTTCATTGAAATGGAGGCAATAACTTTCTGGGAAGTTCATTGCTCTGGCCATTAGATGTGACAGCTTAAGAGCTTACTGTTCCAGCGAAGAGGAAAATAACAATAAACTATAGTAGCTTCACATTTATAAATAATGAGCACAATGTTTGTAGAAGTATCAGTGCTTAAGATTATAACTTTTGGTGACAACAGTCACTTTTCATGTACAGTTAAAGGTTTAACATTGTTTTAAGACACAACTGTAATGCTGCAGAATATATCTAGCCCAGAAACATGTCTCTGCCAGTAGGAAACATTTAAGGAAAGATATTTAACAAAATGTTTTAAAAAGAAAGACACATTAAAATCACTTTTTTTCTTGGTATGGAATGTTTCCTTGGCATTTTCTGTACCTAAGGGAATATCTGAATTCAGGAACAAGGCTTTTAAGTTAATGAAAGAAAAATTGAGACTTTCTAAATACACTATAACCTCAAGATAGTCAAGCCAACTCCTTTCATTATTCAAGGAGAAAAAAAAAACCCTTTTGTTCCTCTTTTAATAGTTGATCATTTTTACTTCAAATTGCCTTTCAGAACTTTTGGAAATGTGTAATTGATGCAAAACACATCAAACATGGAAAAGGTCGCCTTCTAAACAAAACAAACCCAAATATATAAAAACTGTTGCATGAATTAAAATGAAAGTTAAATGTAGCTGAAGCATTAACAAAGCAAAAATCAAGATGTCCATACATGTTACTTCCTGAGTGGTGAGTGGGTCACTGGTTATATCACCAAACAAAACGTAAGCTGTTAAAGTGTACTCAGTATTGGGGATGAGATCTACCAGCTGAACCTCGTTCACTGATGGTCCAACACGCATCTGCACATGAAAAATAACATATCATGTTTAAAAACTGAAGAAAGCAATGGCAGAAAAGCAAGCAATGACTCAACTTCAAGGGAATTTTGTTTGTGAGATTCACAGTATATTTACAACTTCCTGACTGATGTCATTGTATACAATATCCCAGTAAGTTCACTGCACTTTGAGAAGTACATGTCAGTCTCTTTTGATATCAAGAAAATCTGTTTTGCTTAACATATTTTTGGTAAAGTACAGTAAATAAAACCAAATTTTCTTACCTCTTTCTCTGTGGTTGGCACCGTGGCATTCACAGCTTCATATGTTAACAAATAACCAGTAGCTCCATTGAGAGGTTCCCATCTTACTCGCATGGAAGTTGATCCAATGTCATAAACATTCAGGTTTCTAACTGAAGAGATTGGCACTGCCAAATAAAATCTATATATTAATTTATTTCCTTTACCGTCTTCACCTTTCATATTTCACATCACAGGTAGCACCACTGAGAATATTGCACATGGGAATTAGGGTTCGTTATGGGCAGCAGAAAGATGGTGTGCAAGCAGTGGTACTTTAAGTAGCGCCAAGTTTAAAAATGAGGTAATGGTTGTCATATTTCGAATGTGTTACTAATTTGCTACACATAGTTTAAACTATCTCACAAGTCTGCTCTGGAACATTTGAATATTTTAAAAAGTAATATTAACACATGAATGCTCTAATAAGTGACTGGTTTGGGATATGTACTTATAAAAGGAATTTTTGTACTTTCTTCTTTTTTTATATATATATTTCTCAAAGTATTAAAGAAACATTAAAAATTACCACTGACTTCATAAAAATCATGTGCATACTTTAAGGGTTGATGATAAGCCTTATACATAACAACCAATGAAGTGAAATCAATATCTAACATTGAGTACACTTGAAGAGGTAAGAAAGTCTCTCTATGTCGCATTCAGCATAAATATACCTAAAATCACTCATTTAGACAGCTAATACTAGAAACATAATGGCTAGGTTATCGCTCATAGAAGTGATATAATTGTGTTAAACCGGCTTTTTGTCAATCTTATAAAACTAGAATGAATTTCTAATTCATGGTTGCTAGTTGCAGGAATTAATTTCACAGAGTACACATTTGTATACTATTAGATTGCAGTAATTTATAAACTCTGTCTTGCAATTCAAGTTTTGTTCTGTCCTTGCACAGCATGTTTTATGAGACTGGAAAGAAACTGGGACAAACATTTTGTACCATAATGCAGTTTCACTCTTCTAAAGTTTTTAACTCAAGGTCTGAAGAACCAATGTAACACAACACAACTGAGTCACTCAGATTAAAAATTCTGTTTCCTCTAAGAAAACCCATAGTATTAGAAGTTCTAGTGGACAGTTCCCCATATGCCGCAGTGGCTGTTAATAGGTTATTCCACTTCCCTTTCTAACTTACAAGTTGTTTCCATGCCGATTAGAGGTTCACTGCTTTCATCTTCTACCACAGAAAACACGTTCACAATGTATTCTGTTTCAGGTTTCAGATCCTTCAGAACTGTTGTTGTTTCCATTCTACTTACATAAAACTACATAAAAGGGAAGCATTGTTAACCATTTTACAACAAATACATTTGTAATCTTATGTCTAAGAAAAAAAAAATCATTCCTGTGCAACTCTTCATAAATCAATGGTATGGAACTAAAAATAAGTATGGTCTTAATCTTCTACATATTTTATCTGACACTATACCATTATTTTTGCAAAGCAAGTCATAGAGAAACCTCAGATAGACACTTGTTTTCAATACAGCTGGATATAACACTCACTGTGGATCCTGCTTTACAAAATATGGTTTACACTTTAATATTACTCAGTGACATCAAGAAAGTGACAGAGATATATGTTACCACTTTGGAAAACAATTTCACACACCCAGGATAATTTAGATGGTTACAGAACATGGCATTAGCAACACCTTGCAGAACCAAAAAACCAGCAAGCAATCAAGCAGAAATATCAGTGTCCACTGAAATGGCTGCACCAACCTTAATCAAAGACCATATTATGAAGATTAAATTTTCTATGTGTCAAATCTGAATTAGGATTTAAAAGACACATTCAGAGATGGGAAGCATGGAGTTGGGTACACAGAGATGCCTGACCTAATTCTGCAAAATACTATTCTGATGGAAAAGAGTGATAAGCAATTCAGGTTGCCTAGATTCAAGGGCTGACAGTTACTGGCTCTCTAGACAATGACCAAAAGATGAGTTTGGCCATGTGCACTAACAGTTTGGAGGATATGCTTAGCCACAGATTCAAAGTACCATCATACGACATTAATCTAAGCACTACCTCACAGCCTGTATCACCCATGGGCTTTTTTTCTGTTAACAAGAAAACATACTATGGCAGACCTGTTTAAACCAATATATGAAAACAGAATATGAACATAAAAGCATTACTAGGAAAAAACAGGCAACTGCTTCTAAGAAATACATGTTACTCCTAGATTTGTGATTTTAAACCAACTGAAGTCATCTTTATGCTCCTACTTTTTGGAATGTTGTGTATCTTTTACTGAGGCATTGCATTCTTGAGCTCGAGAGCCTTTTCTATTTACTGTTAGACCATAAACAGCACAATATTCAGAATGACATTACTGTGATGTGGAAGTCCAAGGTTATCATGGACAACGTCAGAGGTGAACATACACTAACCTGTTGAGGGCTACCTCCAGAGGCAGGGTAATACTCAACTCTGTATCTATCAACACTTTCAGGAGGTGGACTCCATCTCAGTCTGAAAGAACGAGGTGTCACTTCCGAAATAACTAAATTAGAGGGAGGTGGTAAATCACCTACACGTGGAAGCAGATTAAAAAATGATTAGTTTATATCATCAGGAATAAAAACAAGAGATCAAAAAATTTTGCTTATGAAAAAAAAAAAAAAAAAAAAAAACAAAAAAACCCACAAAGCCAAAGGCAACAATTCAGGTACTTGCTTATGTTTCTGTTTCCTCAGGAATTCTTAAAACAACTGTGTGAAGAGATAGCTCACCACACCCTCAAATGTAAACAAGCTCCCTATCATTCCTATTCCACCTTCAACCTCAATGTTTCACTGGAGAATGATCAGCCAACACTGCTGTCTTTCCATGATCAGCTTTGCTTTTGCACTGTCAGACATTAATACTCAAAAAGCACTGGGTTGTTGAAACTTTCCATGTTGGATGAGTGTCATCAAAGAACGTGCTACAATGAGCAAAATGGTGACATACTGAGCAACATGTTTCCTGACTCTGGGAGAAAAGAAGGTATGTCCAGCCATGTCATGCTGTGTTAGGTAAAACGCAGTCATTGTTGAAAGGAAAGGAAGAACCCCTGCAGAGTAGTCCAGGTGGTCTGCAAATCTCCTCACATCAGCAGCTGAAAAAACAGCCCAGCTCTACACAGTGTTCTCAATAAGTAATAAAAAGGAATTAGCAGTGTAAGCACATAAATGGAAAAAGAATGAATAGACCGAAAATGTGATGTACCTGGACCTTTCACACTGTTACACAGATTAGTGGTTACATCATCAACGATATTAGCCAGGAAGGAGAAATCAGCAACATTGTAAGCATGGATGTCATCTGGATCCGTTGCAATCTGCTTCAACTCATTTTCATCTGCATTTTTAATACCTTACAGAAAAGATAAGAAAACAAAACTTGTCAGAAGTGCTGGCTATGAAACATAACACCATGAATTTTAGTCTCTAAGCATATTTTTTAATACCCTTTTAGGTACTTATGTATATGGCCAATTCTCTGCACGTTTTGCAGGTGGGCAGGAGGGGGCTGATGCAAGCCACCTCTTCATATAATACTTACCAATTGCATAAAGTTCCACTCCCTCATCTCTGAGTCTTCTTGAAGGGGTAACCACATCATCCTGTGATTTTCCATCAGTGATGAGAACACCAATTTTGCGAGCTCTAGGCCTTAAGCCTGCATCTTGTTTAAAGTTGTTTTTTAAGATGAAATCCAAGGCCATTCCTATCACGATACAAAGAAGGTAAAGAGTACTTCAATATCATAATCACAGTAAAGAGGAATATTTTATCCTAGTGATTTCACTCTGACAACATCATTCCACAAACTATTTCCTTCTAGAAGCACTTGGAATCTAATTGCAGCTCATTAGCATGTGATATTTAGCCCTCTCAAAGTCTCTAACCTCTTAACTTTTATGCATCACCCTCCTATCTGATCTACTCTAGCCTCCCTTCTGGATCATCCCAACCTTGACATGGAACTTCCTCTTATATGCTCAAAAACAACCCAAGCTTTTCATTATTTAGGCTCTCCTCCATCACATTTCTTCAGACTTCCACTGACTTTTTGTGTCTATGCTATACCTATTCTCTTCCAAACATACCGAAATGAATGGTTAGACTCCTTCATTATGGACAATTTGACTTACTGGAGTCAACTGCTAGAATTACTTCTAGTGAAGTGTGACATACCTGTTAGAGTATTGCCTCCTTTGTATGGTAAGTTGGCTACAGCCTCTAACAAAGCCTGTTTGGTACGGTAAGCATTGAGATTCCATTCTGTCCTGGGATCTCCACTATACTGTGCAAGACCTGGAAAAAAAAAAGCCATCATTACTCAGTTATTATGTATTTGTGTAGCAGTCACAACTCATTTTCCCTCCAGCATATGAGGACTTACCAATCTGTACTTTGTCAGGACCAATATCAAAAACTTCAACAATCCGGGCAATGAAATTCCTGATAGTTTTGAAATTAGGCCGCCCAATACTCCATGAGCCATCCACCAGCAGCACGATATCAGCTTCTGCTCTGGTTCTACATTCTAGACCTGCCATGTCAACCAGAAAATTATAACCTTAGCATGATGGCTTTCAACCACTAAAATATGGTGTTAGCATGATAGCTTTCTTTCCCCATCTTTTCATATGACATATGTCATGAATTAGCTTCCAAAATAGCTCTAGTTTTATTCACTGGCACTTTGTCAAGTATGACCTCTTTGTGAACGTTATTCACACTAGTCACTGGTTCCATAGCAAAAGCTGTACAAATTTCTTCATGTATGTTTCTTTTTATAAATAAGCCTTTACAAATGTCAAGGCCAGTGCTCTTCTCTATTTTCATGTAATTATCTGTTTTGGTCTTTAAAGATGGTTGGTAACAATTTCAGAGGTTTTGTAAAAGACTAACCAGTGACAGGGCAGTGAGCACTATTAGATTATCCAAAAATAACAGTATTTTAATCCATCATGGATAACTTAATTTTCAACTGTGTAATAGTGGAATTAATAGCTTACATTGCAACTACTTTCAAATAATTCGAATTTCTCAATTTTCAGGGGAAAAAAGACACAGTAATACAGGTGGTATAGAAGTTGGCACATACAGGAAAGAAAGAACACAATTTAGAGAAGATGCACAAACACAGGTCAAGAGATAGAGGACGTGAACAAACATTTACATAAAGCTGCAATGTTCTGAAAAGGTAGCAAGTTATTTCAGATATCTGCAGGTTACAAATTACAGAATATGCATCATATTGTTTTCATCACAAGGAAAATCACAAAATATTTATACAAATCAGAAAGACACAATGATTTTATCCACAGCCATTTGCAAAAACAGAAAAAAAAAAAATCCTTGCTCTCTCTTTTTTCCTGTAGATTGTGTTACCAGCTGCAACTTTTCTGGCTTCTTGCCATCAGAGCTTCTGGTCTTTATATGGAAGAAATCCCATTGAGAAAAATCAGCCACACTCATCACAGTTGAAAGATATTGTGATTTCATATATGTTCCACATAATTGATCCAACACTGAAGACTCATGAATATAACTATTCCATGTACCTGGGGGTTAAAAGCATGATCCTCTTCTGCATAGAAAATATAGATCTAGTCTTTAATCAGGACAATAAAATCAGTTGGGAGTAGACTTTAAGTAAAACTATGTTAGTTCAAAAAATTGCATGCATAACTTTAATATGGAAGTTAAAGTTATTTCATGTACAGTATAGAAGTTAAATAATTTTGAATCTTTTTTTTATTTCCTTCCAACTGTCATATTTCCCCATATGGAAAATTCTAGCAAAGATATCAGACCTAGGGTGATTCTTTTTCTCTATTAATAAATAATGTACTATTACATTTACAGTCCCCAATATAAAATTAATTTTTTACATTAACCATGACTCAAATCCATGCATTAGTAAAACTAATTAGCTTAAAGTATATAACACTGAAGACAGAAATGACAGCTGCTGTAATAAAAAATAACAAACCACTCTTGGTGCAATTATTTTTTCTGCCAGATTTACTACAGCTTTAATGTCACTGATGGCTTGTTACGTAGTTTTTCTCAGTTTTATCCTTTTGCATTAGAGCAGAACAGCAATTAATTAAGAAGTTTCTAAAAATATTATCAAAAAAGTTAAATAAGTTGGGTATTTTTCACATGGCCTAGTGGGGAAACAAGACATCAAAAAGTAGAAAGAACATAAAGTCAACTGACTGAACTTTTTTTTTCTTGAACTCTGACAGGCTTTTACAATTAGGTTCTTTCTCCTCAACAAATTCTTTCTGATGCAAGCGCCATAATGGCAGAGGAGAAAAGTCTTTACTTCTATACGTATACTTGGCTACTAAGAAGCAAAGATCTATTTCTTTGTTTTCCATGAAGGAGGACTGAGCCCTGAAACTCTCTTCATCCAATATTAACTAGGAGTATAGTAGGCACAACTATTAGCATACAGAGGCCCATTAACCATATCAAGTGAACTTCTATCATAACATGTATAGAAACTTTGATTGGAAGGTTTCATTACACAGGAAGAAACTCTCAAATACTGGAGAGCACTCTGCAATTTCATATCTGAACTAAATCTCTTCCTTCTATAGTAAAAAAAAAAAAACCTAAATAATGGTTACATTGAATATAAACTTAAATGATAGGTAATAACACTGGCACATTCCCAACTATCATTTCTTTCTTCAACATATCATCCTAGCCTTAAAGGGGAAAATCATCAAATAAGGACAAGCAAAGGGCTAAATCTCTGCTTAAAATTCCTTGTTCTACTCCTGTGAACACCCCTGTAGATGAGCTATGATCTCTGTTCAAGAATTTGACCTTGTGATTCAAAACAGATGGGATCACTTGAAAACGCATTGCAGATGGCTTTGAGTAATCAGCAAAATATGGGTTATCTGAGTTATCATCTTTGTAAGATCATCTAAAGGGTGCAGAGGACTAGAATTGTGAATGGGGCCATACTTAGTGATTATTTCAGACCAGGGGTTATGTCATCAGGATAGGGAGTATATTGAATCCTGTAAATAAATATTTACGTGCATTAGAAAAATGATAAGGAAATACTGGTAAACTTTCGGTCCTTTTTTCAACCAAAAGCCAAGGCTGCCTTTTCTTTAATTAAATCATGTTTACCTCTAGATAAAAATGGCTCCAAAGTAGTATCTGAAAGGGTGGTCATCTCTTGTCCAACCAGGGGGCTGCTCTCTCCTCCTTCAAACATCCCAAAAACATTTACCTTATAGGTAGTTCCTGCCCTGCAATAGTAAAACAAATACATTGCAACTAAAGTCAAATGACTAGCTAGATGCTGACACTTCACTTATGAAATTCTCACAGAAAAAAAATCCCCCATAGAAACCAAGGTGCTAAAACACCATGGACTGACATTTTTTTAAAGAAACACGACATAAGGAACTTTTGGGAGGAAACTTTAGAAATTCCAACTTCTTCCAGTACCCCATTAGCTTTCTTATATAAGCAAATACAGAACACAGCTTCTACCCACACCTTTGCCACCTTCAGCTCCTGTGAGAACACCGTAAGTGATGTGAATTAACAATGTCAGAAAGAACCCTGCAAGGTGCCTTTCAAAAACTGCATAACAAGATCTTCATAACTTATCGACAAAAATACTGTCATTCTTGCAGTAGATTTTGCCAGGCATTTCAATCCTGGATCACAAGAATAAAACTCTAAAGTGAATAAATATATATCTATAAAAATTATTATCCATACCTAAGCTCCTCCAAGACGACTGTGCTGTCGTATGGTCCCACTATTAATTCTCCAAGACTCCTGTCATCTTCAGTAGGGTGGAAGGTTACTTTGTACCCCTTCACTCGCCCTGGGGCTGGCTCCCAAGTTACTCGGAAACTTGACATGGTTGAATCAGAAGTTTTCAAATTTCGAGGCGGCTTAAAAGGAGAGGCTGCAAGGATGTGAAGAAATGTTTAAAAAGGAGTTAAATCAGGTCTGCTTATGGAAAAAAAATTAACAAGTATGCTTTTATGCAAACAATCCATATGCAAATCCAGTATTACTGGCAGTCCTAAACTCTTTGTGCCTTTCATTTCACATAAAGACAAATATCAAGAGGTGAAAATCAAGATTCACCTCATATAATTTTAGCCATCTAACCAATAGGTATGGGGGCTAAGTTAGTTATCAAGGCTCCTTCTTTTGTCAACAGACTGATAGCAATTCATCTCACCATCTGATCTTAAAATAAATATTGACAATAAGTGGACCAACTACCATCATTCTCTCTATTATGGACAAACACTAGACGACCAGCTTAGGCTAGCCTGCTCAGCAAAAAAGCTGGTGAGCCATTGTCCTGACTTCGACAGCCATGTAGACCAAAAGATATTAACGGAAGCAGCTTCCTTTCAAACCAACAATGGAAAGATCAGAATTTACTTCAGGCAAAGGTCACATCCAATCAGTTAAGTACTCAGTCACCAATATCATCTCAAGTTGCTTTCTCCTCAGACCTCTGGGCCACAGAGGCCAGAGTATGGAAACGATGGAAGCAAGGCCCTTTTCATAGAAAAGGCTCAGGACCTGGCAGCTCAAGCAACTTTGCCAACCACAGATGTGGCAATATGTCAAAAAACAATTCTTCAGAGGCCAGACAAACAGCTTGAGGTTTTTAGGTCAAGAGCAACTTCCTCTTGAAGTCTAATGGCTACCCAGCACAGGTCAGTGCTCAAAGACAGGGTGGTTAACAAGCCTGCTGCTAAGTTATGTATCTCTTTTGCTTTCATGTAAATCCAAAGTGCAGTTAAAGAAAATACTGTATCAGTGTAATCTCAAAGTTGCAAAAAATGGGAATTAAACACTACAAAACCACTACAGCTTTGGAGTGAGAAGGTGAAAGGGAAAAAAAAAAGTTTGATTTATCTTTGTGACTATGCAATTGTCTAACTATAATTGAAAGATCATAAATGTCCTCAGCTTGTGAATTCTGCTGAGAGACAGCAGATATACACCCATTCACAAGGAAAAACACAGTCTCTGTCTCATCTCCCACAAAACTCCTCTCTAAATTATCGTGGCAGATTCAACTAAGAAAATCACTCGGACTCTGCTTGCTTCCAGAGTAATTAACACCACAATTATTTACACTGAAAGCACAGAGGCATGTTGGTGTCAAGATAAATAGGTCAAAAACTGAATGCCTCTAGGTGATCTGAGATTTATATCAGTATAACATTCAAGATCGAGGAACTAGGTATTGGTCAAGAGCTGATCAAGTTTTCATCACTTCTATACATCAACCACATTTCATTTTAAAAAGAAATCTTCCTTCAGTAACTGAGGTGCTGATATCCTCATGGTTAGTCTTTTTTCTTACTTGCTTATTCTATGTGACACATGTTTAGAGAACAGAGAATGGCGTGAGGTATTTACAGTGTAACCCAGTGAATGGCACTAGTCTCACATGGGCAGAAATACCTTGAATAAAGTTCCCTTTCAGTAATGGCTCCCTATCTATGGAAGCAGAAAACCTATTCTAAATCTGGATGATTTGATCTGGATATCAAAAGAATATTTCCTTACAAAATGAAAGATACATAATCAAGACAGAGTAGAAAATGAGCTTTTTGCTTTTACCTTAAAAGTTCCTTCACGAGGACTTACTAAATGTCTAGAATTTCGGCTTTTGAGACAAAAGCTAGCTTGTCCACAAGACCATGGTCTCTGAGGTCAGGCTTCCATTAGTAAGTCTTCAAAATCATCTACTCCCCCTTTTTGCTACCTCAGGTTTTCCACAGAACATACCATGACCAAAAAGGAAAATCTAACAGGATGTTGGGTAACTATTTAACCAAGAGCCATGACCAAAAGGCAAATTCTGAAAATGACAACACTTGATTAAGTAGTTGATATACCGTCTTCCTCACAAAACACCTTATTTTAAATTCTGAACATTGTGCTTTAAAACAAGTGTGGTATTTTCAAACAGATTTTACACTATATTTACACCTTCAAGATGAACAGCAAACAACTTTGCTGAGGCTATGTCATAGTGAAGTTTCCAATAAACCAAACTCTCTTCTTAACCTCTAACGTTTTTTTTTTTTTTCAATTTGCCTTTTAATTCATAATCTTGGCAGACTCCTCCATACTTTTCTACACATCAGGTTTATTAATTTTAAGCATAAAACTTTAATTATCAATCCCCTACGAGTTTGTGATGCATACCTGTTGTTCCTTCTGCTTTTCTTGATTTTCCTGGTCCAAAATCATAAATTGGAACAACACTGAGGTCATACGTAGTTCGCGGCTTAAGTCTCTTTAACACTATGCTTGTAGCAGGAGCATTTACTCTTCCAAACATCTGTCTTCCTCCACTGCGTGGTCGGTAGTACACACGATATGACAAGACTTTCCCAGGTGAAGGCTGCCACCTTACTCTCATTGTATTTTCTGTCTCGTTGTCCACCGTCACGGTCCTGGCACTTTGTGACACTTTTCAGTGTAAAAACACAGTTAAATGTTTAATTTTTCACAGAAAGGCACATTCAAACGCAAGCCTACAAAATTCATTCTGCTGTATCAAGAAAAAAAAAAAAAGCCTGCTGTCTGCAAATTACAGTGTTTGATTGTGCAGAAGAATCTCACAGATCATTGTTAAATGATTCTTTATTGTAATGGACTAAACAAACATTGGTTTGCTTTCCAGTACAGAGAAAAAAAAAGAAAGGGAAGTAGAAATTACACAACAACACAGTGTAATGGGAGTTTTATTTAGTCACGCTCTCCAGTGATCTGTTAAATAATGGATTGTGCACTCTCAGATGAAAGTGATAAATTATTGAGCCACTGTCTTTAACAAACACAATGTCCGATAGAGTTAAAAATCAACTTTCTAGTTTACGAGTCTGATAAGCTACTAGTAAATGCCTAAATGGCTGAGTGTTGGGCACCATACAAACTATCCTGCAAACAGTGGTGAGTGACTTTCCAAATGCTTGGAAAATCACTCACCACTATTTGCAGGGCAATATATGTGCTGAAACAAGCACATGGACTAATAAAGCATTTTCTCTACAAACTGCAGCACTCAGCTTCTAAGAGATATTTTCCAGACTGTACAAATATTACAAATGATCTGAAGTGAACAGAAAGGTATGTAATTCTGGCTGTCAGCTGGTATGAGCCATCTAGGTTTTGGCAAAACAGAATCTTCTTGGCAAGCCAGAACTGGTCAGTACTTCATTACACAGAGGTGGTAGGCTTTTCAGGCTACAGTATTCTCTCACAGCTCTAGAAGCTGACAGTTTCTAATTGTGTTTGTACCAGAAAGATACAATTTTAGTTAGTCTCATGCCTGGGTCCCTTGATAGGCCTGACAGCAAGTTCCCTCAGGCAGCATATTTGAAGCAATAGATGGTATGGCTACATTGCCTACTTAATCTAGAAAAGGCAGGACAGATAATGCTGCTGTTCTTGAAGTAAGAAGTAAGATAGGAGGTAGCAGTCTAACATTGACTCTGGAGAATCCACTCTTCCCACAGACAGCAAGCGCCACTCTTGCAAGATCTTAAGAGCAACTGTACTGGGTCAAGGACAAAGGTTAAGCAGTCTGTCTCCAGCAGTAGTCAAAACAGATGCTTAGGAGAGTACAAGTACATGTAAACACACATGATGCTTCCCCAGACCACTCCCTCAGGCTTCATCTTCACAGGGCCCGTTTACGCAAACAACAGAAATAACAAGGGTGATCCTGGACATGCTTCATTCGTTCTGGCTCTACTTGCCATTTCTTGCTACACAGCAACAAGCTATCCCTGGCCTTTCAGTGTTTTTGCTACTTTCCCTACACTGCAAGAGAGGCTTAAGCCTGTTTTCACTAGTACTACTAAAAGTATTTATCAAAGAAGAAAAAATAGTCTCAGAAAAGGTAAACAATAAACGTCAAAATCACCCAAAGAGCCTCGGTTTGAGGACTGTGAAGACTGGAAAGGGCAATAGTGTGAAAAGAAAATTCATTGATTCTATGGGAATTTACCCAACCTTCTTTCCTTACTCTACCTATAACACTTCTTCCACTTGATTTCCAGCAGTCACACCAATAAAAACTATGAAAGCCTGGCTTCAGAGTAATTTGCAGAAAAAATTACATCTTAACTTCTTGCTGAATCCAAATACACAAGACATAGAAAATATTTTTTTAATGGTCAAGAAAAAAGTCAGAATTTACTGATTTACTGAGGAGGCACTTCAGTTTGAGCAGACATTTCAAGAGAATAAAAAAAATTACAAAAAATAAGGTTCATTTTTAAAAAAAATTATAATTGCATCAAGGACAGAGCATTAGAAATGGTGGTATGGCCTACACTCACCGTCAGTAAAAGCCTCTCCTTCTACTGGGTCTCCTTCTCCACTGCTGTAAGTTGCATAAACTGAAATCCTGTATTTAGTTTCTGGCTCCAAGCCTTCGAGCACTGCATCTACCGTGTTTCCAGGGACTCTCTTCTCTCCCATCGTATCATCATAAAGTGATTTCCATACTATCCTATAATCATTGACTGCTCCTGGAGCTGGTGTCCATGATAACCCAACTGTAGTATCAGTTATGTCCGTGGTAATCAAATTACGTGGTGAGCCACGTTCTGCAAGAAAGAAAAGCAGCAAATTGTCTCTAAATACAAATAGCAAAAGTTTGCAAAGTACAAATGGAAAAGTAGAATGATCATAAGAGCAAAATCAAACTTCTCTTATCAATCTTAGTTTCAATAACATACATTTGTATTTCCAGGACAAAATTGATTGATTTTTCAACAAAATGCTGAAAGCTAACTTTAGATTATGAATTATCCTATCCCTTACCATGCAACATACTTAGTAGTTATGCTTTAGAATATGCAAAATAAAAATGACATTAATCAAAGACTTGGAATGAAGCCAGTGCTTAAATGTGCTGCAGAGCATTTAGGTAGGTTTTAATTCTCAAACTTTTATTCATTCATCTTTACCCTCCTCTGTGTAGCTATTTCTCTGGGGGCTAAATAAAGGAGACTTGTACCTGATTTGAACAGTACTTTCTCTGACAATTTTATCTTTTTATGGAACAGTACTATTCTTATCTTCCAGACTACTGCTTACCAGATCTATCAGCTACTTCATTTTATGCTTTCAACTAATTTGCACTGTGTCTACCTCATGCCACAGTTACAGTAGAAAACAGTCTCACTTCCACTCTTAAGGCTTGTACCTCCATCCTCCCTGTAGTTTATCCCAGCCAGCTTGGAACAAAGGAAACAGCTCGTTAGTCTGTGAAATCCAGTTGTCAGCTGGAAGTGTGGGTCTCACCTAACACACTGGGGTAATTTCAGTGCTTAAAAATGGAGCACATTGGTCTAAAGTGGTGTCTCTGTTTAATGTTTAACATATGTTTATAACATATGTTCAATTTTCCTATTGCAGTAGCTGGTTTTTGATGGCAGAAAAGCAGTGCTGGCTGGTGGGTTTAATGCAATAACCTCACTGTAGCAAAATCTGCAAAAAGGATTTATGAAACCATATCAGGTTACATACAGAAGCACTCTATTCTTTAGTGTGTATTCTCTGTGGCCTTTCTGTACAGGACTTTCCTGAGAGACTGCTTAGCAAGAGGATTTAAAACCTTGAGGTGGCCTCATGGCATCACAGTTCAGTTTCACCTGCACTGATAAAAATATATCCCTATATTATACCACAGCAGCCACAGAAGCAGACTCAAAATTCTTTAGACATAGAGAAATTCAGTACCTATCCAATTTCTGCTGCTTAGGCTCATTGCAAGAACAGACCTCACTGTTTTCAGAAGTCTAAAGCAGTTTCAGTCCAAGACTAAGAAACAAGATTCTCCAAGTCATATACCGTGTTTTCACTTTTCATATTTGTCTTTCACTTCCACCACAAACTTGCAATGTTTCCAAACATAATCCCTCTGGAGCAAGTAGGACTACCTGTAGAAAGTTTCATTTTGGAAATACCTTATTACCAGCACAACTTCATTAAATATGAGACAATGAATACCACTTATCTTAATGATGAACGGAAATACCGACCTATCAGAAAACAGTGTTTAAAGTGTAACAAAGATTCATCAGCTACACAAATTACAGAATCATAGGGTACCAATCCAGTCACGAATCTGGCTCTCAAATATAGATCACAGAGTATGTTATAGAATTCCTTTGTGTTGTGAGTTTTTTCTGATTTTAATTTACAGTTTTGGAACATCCCGTCATGTTTTTCTGGAGATAATTCTTTTTCCATCCTAACTCTGCATCAGTTGTTACAATCTTACTCTTCAAGCCAATTTTTAGCCTCGTAATATAAATCACCATAATTTACAGTATCTTCTATTCAAACAGATCAAGATACAGAGGTTTTGATAAGGTTCGCTTGTTTATCATTTCACAATAGCAGTCGCATATATTGAAAAAGCTATAGTGAAAAGGCCTGATTCAGCTCACGCTTCATGAGGTCTCCCCGAACTCAGTGACTGCATTAAATGAAAGTCAAGGTAGAATCTAAACTCCAAAACCCAATTTTCCTGGAAGCCTGAAAAAAGGATTTGCCTTCAAAAGTAAATTACACCAATTTTTCTGTCTGCTCTTAAGCTTTTACTCCGAAATCTTGGCTTTTTCAAACAATAAAAAAAAAAAATATTAAGGTGTTCCAAATGGAAAAAATATGGAAAACCCAACTTGATAGAATGCACAGATGTCTCACAATAAAAACCTTTCTTTCCATATTTTAATGTAATATAAATATACAAGTCACTTTATTTTGGCTACTTTAAACACGGCTCTGCCACAACATGATTTCAGTATTAAAGTATCTGCTACCACAGCAGAATTTTTGCAAGTCTATTCTTGGATGCTACAGCTAATGATATATGTTGGAAACATTGCAAAAAATAACTGCATACTTAAACCCATTATTGATTAAGTCATTACTGAGGTCAATACATAACAGAGGAAAATAATTTGTTTGGAATAGACTGTAATGAACACCAGTTACTGTAAAACATTGGTTCCGAAAAAAGTATTCTTTGGAATTAAATGTCTCTTTTATAAGGCAAGGTAAGAGAGGGAAAAGGACTGGGATTCCTACCAAACCACTAGAACCTAAATGGAAATTTTTTACTTTAAATAGTTGGAAACTGCTGACAAGACAACTTACCTACTAAGGGAAATTAGACTTTTTATGTGTTACATTGAGAACATTTCTTTAACATAACACACTAACTTGATTTGCACCTCATATGTGAGGTGGAAGTTCATTGACAGCTTCTTTATGCTTCACTGGATCTCTCACAAGTGTTTTTGTATTAGGGGAGCAGTCACATTCAAGATGCAATACAAATGCAAATCTTAAATTATTAGGATTCCACCAAATATTATCTAAGCTGCTACACTCAAGGTCAAGAAACTTATTTATGCTGCACAATAACACAGGTGTGATATAGTCAGTAGCAAACATACAATTAGACCTATTCTTTGTTTTTCCCTTGGCTTAAAACAAAATGCCTAGTTACCTTGCTTACATTTCACCAAGAAAATAAATAAATTCTACATTACATTTTCAGAAATGTTTGTGGTACATTTGCTTCTTGTCTGCTTGTTTAAAGAGGATGGATAAAGAGCATGGAAAGATAATGAAACATTGCAAGAAAGAAAAATGCTGGCTGGCTGGCTCACAAGTGGTTGTCAAAAGACTTCTGCTTTTTGCTGACTTGAATTGGAAGCTAAAGTATGGTTATCACCCCATACAGCTCCTGTCATAAGCAACATAAGAAGCATTTGTTTTTCTGAAGATTATCCCCTAACAGGCATCACATGCTATGATGCTCTGGAACACCAAAAGAGCAGGTGTAACCACAACTGTAAGCCATGAAGTGTACATACACAGTAAAAGCAAGTGTTTGCACAGATAGACAGGTCAAACTCCTGCCTGGTCAACTAATCTAGTCACCAGTTTCAAGCTACCAGACTTTCTTTAGCACTCTTTAGGTCAGAGCTAGTCTGCTTACACAGTCCCTTGTACATCTCTATCATCACTCAGTAAAGACACGCTCTCAAAAATTAACTCAGTAACTTTCAGTTAGGTGCCTTTACACACAGTTCTGGACTTCTGCAATGTCCAGTTTCCATATTAAGTTTTTCCATTATAGTATGCCAGAGACAATATAATACTAAAACAGTTTCACTGTGTCCACTTGGCTCATTTCCCATAGCTCTCCAGCAATCACTGTTGTTATTGAACACGAGACTGTGAATCAGCTAAAATTAAAATGTTGACATTCATAAATGGCCTTATTCAAACGGCCTTTCCCCTCAGAAACTTTTACACAACTCCAGCTGATTTCAGTGGGAGTTGTACATGCAGTCTGGGAACAAAGTTTTAACAATTTTCTGTATGTGCTCTTAAAGTCAGCTTTCAAAATCACCCTGCAGCAGTAAATGTCATGCAGAGACATGTTTCATTGAAGTTAAACATAGGATTGATCTAAGCCAGTATCCTAAAAGTAAGAATCAACAAAATAAATGAGTCTTCTCTTGCAGAGGCATATCCTAAAACTTTATGGCCTGAATCTTGCCATTTTACAATGGGATATGTGAGGATTATCTCATTAAGTCAGTAGGCTAGATCATCACAGCCAAGGATCCAAGTACATGCATCACATGAGACAGCAGCAGAATCACTTTAAGATTTTACTCTGATGGTCAAACTCTCCTCAGCATTGCAGGAGGCAGTAACTGGTAAACTGATATCCTTCCCTCCAAGTCACAAAGTAGTTGTTTACTCTTGGAGTACCAGCCCTCAGGCACATAAAGAGGAGATGTGGACATGTTACAGGGAAGAGGCAAGGGCTTGCTGCAGAAAGAGAATGCTCACTTGACACTGTTAGAGCAAGTTTCTTGCTTTTCTGCTTCTGGGAATGCAAAAAGGTGTTAAGATGCAAACCAGGAGTGTTCTGACACAAAAAAAAAGAGGAACTCTGGTCAGAGCACTCCTGAGTTCCCACTCCAATAGGAGCAAAGCCAATAGGAATTAATATTTGGTCCTTTTAATATTTTATCTGACTTTTCCAACAGTTAAACAATCAACACTACTCTCAACTGTCTAGAAATATCCTTTTGTTATTCATTCAACCCTCCTGTGTTAATTTTTTTCCTGATATATATATATATATTTCACTTGCTGTACAAAACTAAGATTTTTTTTTTCACAGATTATCAAAAGTCAATTTCAAATGTCAGACAAAAACCTTGCAATGTATAATTTGAAAAATGCATGAAACAGCATTACATCTCCTGAGTACACTGAGTCTTTGTTTCTGTCAGGACGGAAACAGCACTACGGAGTCTGAACATTACGTAAAGTCCTTGCGATATGCTAAAAACCTCATTGTAAGAAAATGTCACTTGAATTTGTACTATTCTCTCTGTAGGAGGTCATTCATTTCTGAAGCATTCTTATGTTTCTATAGAAATAGCAAAAAGAATTCATTTGCTTACCAAAGAACTCGATCCATTTTCTGACCAAGAAAAGTCATCGTCCCTGCCAAAATCCCCAAACCCAAACTCTAAGAAATGTATAAAACAGAAAATAACTTAAAATTGAAAATAACTTCCAACTGAAAAGCTACTCAATTGTGACAACCTTTTCAAACATATTGCTGTAGTGCAGCCCAATTCTCACAGTACAGCTACCTGTCAAATGGAATGGCAGGATTGGGCCCTATGCCACTGAAACATCAAGATTCCCATTCTAAAAAGGAAGAGACTATAATATCTCTCAAATTTCTCTCCCTAATATAACACACTGCACTTCTTGTTTGTTCTAAAATGTACAAAGGTAAGAAATAACATAGGTTGTCATCTCTGCTAATATGGGTGGCAGTCTCATTTATTTCAAAATAATTATGTCCTTTAACACCAACAACATTTCTAGCCTTGGAACTTCAGATATCAGTGGAAACACTGAAATTCCTCAATGCAAACAAAATGTGAATCCCATCATTGACTCTTTTTCTAAAAAAAAAAAGTTCTTTTTTTCTAAATTTCCCTGAAATTTATATTTGAAAGTGTAAAGACTACACTGCTTAGAGTCAGTAACTGAAATATTCTTACAGATGTTCTGAAAAATATGTGACTGCCAGAAAAAGGACATTCATAAAATAGATCCGTAGCTTTCAAACGTTTAAGACATTCATTAGGATTAAACATTTCTGTGAGGAATTCTTAATCTAGCAATGATTTTTTTTTTCCTCTTTAAAACAACTGCAAATTATGAAAGTTAATCTATTTAGCAGATAATGTACAGTACGTTCTTTTCATCTGACAGCATGCCTTTGGGCAGAAAACCAAACTCTTGCCAGACTTATAACTACCTTTTTTATTAAAAAACAGATTAGAAAAACAGTAGCTCTTGCAAACTGCTCATTGTCTGTTGCATTAACACTCAGCACTCTCACAATGTGTATCTTAGTTTATGTATATTTTATTTCTGGTGTGTGATGACCTGGGTAAATCTTATGATCAAAAAAAAAAATGAAAGCCAAATGGTTTGTTTGGAGATGAGAGAGATTTTTTTCCCCCAAGGCATTCTTGTGTGTTTCTTGTTCTTCAGTCTGTATTATGTATCATCAAATATAGTCATCAGTGCTAATTTGTTTAGCTCCCTCAATGTGCACAAGCCTTATTTCACCAAACAGCAAATGGCAGTTTGAACTGATTTAATTCACTTTAGCAGTTTCAATGACTTTGTGTGAGCTGAGAGGAATCACAGCCAACAAAATATGCTTGTTACTTTTCCATGGCACCTTTACAGAAGAGCTCTAACTAAAGGTGCCTAGTGATTGATCACCATGCATTTTTGAAAGCGAAAAGATAAAAGTGGAGAGTTTTCTACAGTATATATTTTTGCACATGCAGTTATGTTTAATACAGTATGAAATATAAAGCTCCAAAACTTTCACCTCTGGATGGTACTTCATAACTGCAGACAAAATCATCCAGTGACCGAATGAGGCTGTATAAAAGATCAGAGCACTATAAATTCCCTAAAATCTGGATTACTGTAGAAGGACGCACAACTCCTTCAACAAATGGGCAAAAGTATAGTTTCCCTTTCAACCAATCCACAAACACAGAACAGAAATAGACCCATTCTCTGTGAATAACAGTTACCTGTATGATGTGCAACAGTACCCTCAGAAATAAGTAAGTTTTTTTTTATCATCCATTTGCTAAACTCTTTATACCAAGTTGCCTCTGAACAGTTCATAAAATTCTGATCCTCTGGCACGTGTTCATCTTTGGGCTGGACCAGAGAGCTATGCAAACAATTTATAGAAGAGATTATCTACAGTTACTTGGCAAAATATCTACCCTCTCTGATTTATGAAGAGAAATAATAAGGGCAAGGACATAGGGAAAAAAAAATTAAAAACAAAAGGAGAAGCAGAGAGTACACAGCTAGTAAATGATACCAAGTAAACACAGTAATTGCTCAGTTTATGTGGATTGATTTTTCCGAGCCTTCTGAAGCAAACAAGTCACTTCAAAACCCTGAAAAACTGCTGTGTAGAACAAAGCAGAGGAAAAGGAATTTCCAATGGCAATGTATAACTACTCCAAAATACTTTGGTGATATTGTACATAATTGAAGGATCTTCAATGAATGTCTAGGAAGAAATGTTCTAGTAAATCGTGTTAGAGTAGTCTGAAAAAAATTATAAGTTTTTCTGTATCTGCTTAAGGCTACCCTTGCAACCATGACGCAGTACCTGTGACTTCTCCTACTACATGCAGAGCAAAATAAATCATTACTGAAGGCAGTAAGAATGCTTCTTCTACATCCTTAGTCACAGGAGACCATTTAGTGACTCAGGAAATTCCATAAACGTCTGAGAACTTGGCTTTTTCACTTCCTGCCACTTGACTATACAATAGCTGGAGAAGGTGCTGTATCCAGCATGTCTTGTCTCACTTTCCTATTAGTGCTGAAATGTTCGCTACACCCAAATTGTTTTCTCTTAGACTATGTTTCAATACCATAAACTATCAACTGTCTGAGCCTGAAAGGTAAATCTCAAGCCTAGCTCTTGATATGATGATGAACTGAAGTGGCCAGAAACTATGGCATCACTGACTGAGTAGGTTGGTGAGAATTCATATGGTGAAGACATCAAGTAAGCCCCACTGGGATTCCGATGCAGGAAAATACTTAAGTGCTCAGTACTTCAGTACTGTTGGCAATGAAAAACACACACTGCACTACTTTGTTTCTCAGACGCCATGGCTCACGGAAAAACTAACTGAAATACTAAACACTTTTTTATGCTTCCTTTCACAGCTTTTTTGTCATTACTGTTGATAAGTTTATTTCTCCAGGAGTTAAGATCTGTCTCATTCCCAGTCTCAGCCAGACAAGTTACTTCAGCTAATAGTCAAGTATTCACTTCACTCACTTGTGTAACTTTTCAGCCAAGTCCAATCATATTTATTTTAGCCTGGCGTTTCCTTTCAAGTAAACTTCTATACCAAGCTTTGAAGTTTGAATGTTACCTTTTAGTTCCAAAGTGGATATCTTTGTATTCTCAGCTGTCTGCTTTCTCTCAAAGATTTTGTCTTTTTTTCCTTCAATGAGGTAAGACAGGGCCTTACAGTGAAATACTCTATTGTATGTATTTCAACAAATATGATGAGAACTTTTCATGTCATTAGCCTAAAAGTCTTTTGAAATATCTATGGATCATTTCATTACTCCATGAAAATGAAGATACACTGATGACTGAAAGTCACAGTGGATGCTCGAGGAGGAAACATCAAGATTTAGGCCTCTGCTGTCATGTAAACAGAATTTGTATTCTATTCTTTACCTTTGAACACCCAGTAATGACTGACATCAGTATATGCCCTTATTAACATTCTATCTAACCAAGTGAAGTTTAATAGCTTTAAAATGAAGAATAATGTTTTCTGGAGTGCACTCTGACAGGATTTTCAAATCCAGCTGGATCTTCAAATGGCACACATTTGAGACACAAAGCTATACCTGTCAAAATGCTAAAAGTCATTTTTCATTTGGTTTTCTCCCAGCTGAGGGACTGAATAAAAAGTAATTCTGATAAGTGGCAGGATGCTCATTCATTCATATTTATCCCAAGACAAAATCTGTCACAGATTTTAAGATTTTAATTCAGTCTCTTGGAGTAAAACCCCTTACAGGAATGCTTCTGTGTCCTTTTAAGTGTACGACTCATTTTAAACTCCATCTGGTTGCACAGAAACCCATTTTTGAGCTACAGGCTTTTACAATTCTTTGGCTCTTAAACCAATTTTCAGATTTTTTTTTTCTTTTACTTGACAATTTATCACTGCAGAAGGTCCACATGAAAATCAGAGCCCTCTTGGGGATGGTGAGCACTGAAAACACAACACAGTCTCTACCTGAGAATGGAGTTCTGGTTTTGTGATGAGTCTGCCTTTCTGATTCAGCTATATTGAGAATGTGTTTTAATTGAAGCTCTCGAAAATGCCTTAAAAGTCTTATCTTTTGCTATCTGTTTATGATAGGGTAAAAAGCTAAGCTTATTTTATGATTTTGAAACACAATCTCTCCAGATCGCTGTATTAATAAAGGACCCCTTATGGTCTTATTACAAAGATATTCAATTAAAACCTTTCCACCCAATGTAAACAGTTAACTTAGTCAGATCTGCCCTAAAATTTGAGGCATTTCCATAAGGAAGTCAACATTTCAGTCTGTTTAACAGAGAGAGGCAGGCCTCTCAAGATTTGCAAAGGAAGATGGAGGCACTCCTCTGCCCACTGACAGTACAGAGAAAAAAACAGCGATGTCAGGCTCATGTGTCCACTTGGGATCCAGTTTGTTCTTTTTCTGAGAGTGAAATTTTGCATTTCTGGATGTAGACTTGCTCAGGTTCAATGTGAAGAGTAAAGGAGACTCTTCCTCAGCATATACTACAGACTTGTGCATCAGCTGGGGTGTGTAGATGTGAACTCAAAGTCTCCCAGACTACGGTCTACATCTCCATGCTCCCCCTTCCCTTCAAAACAGAGTTAGACCCAGTAGAGTACCACACAAAAGAAAGTGGCACATCACCATCAGAGAAGTTCATTAAGTCCTGATCACCTCAGGCTTTCTGGAGGATATGGGCAGAATCTAGCTACTTATGCTCCTTTACCTAGATCTTAGTAGTGTTCTGGGAAGAAGACGAGTTATTTTCTTCTACAAAAAGAGCATTTTGGAGCTTGCAAGGATAGTGAAAGTGAGGGAGCTGGGCAATGCTCAGCATGAATTGCAAGGTGTCTGATTCTCTGATGGCTGGACCCTTTCTCAGCGTAAGTAGGTGGACTGGATCAATGTCTAAGACTCAGGTAGTGCGGCGAGCAGAGGGGTTGTGCCTAGCTCTCAGTTGCCCTTCCTATAGTCAATAGACAGAGAAAAGGAGAAATGAAATCTCAGGTGGACTATTCTGGAGGTATCTGCCTTTCTCCATTAAAGAAGAATCCTAAAGAGTCTATGCTGCTAACTGCAGCGTTCAAATAAGTACCTAAATTTTAGTAGGATGAATTCAGTACACTGGCAAATCTGGTGTTGTTGCTGTTTTACAGTTTCTTATTCCAAACAGGTTATCTGGTTTGTTTCCTAACCCATGTCATAAACAAAAAGTAAAAATGATGGAGAAAATGAGAGCCAAGTATATCCCTACCAAGGCTCCATTGGCGTCAATGGACAAGTTTTAATTTCCCATTAATTCATCTGCAAGATGTTTTTAATCATCACGTCTACAACGGCTGCAGTGCCAGACTTCAGCAATACACTATCTGGCCAGCACAGAGCACAGTCATGCTTCCTTTCATGGCCTAGAAGGCAATTTTCCCTACTCTCTGACAATTATCATATGACACTGAGAACGCTCACAGAGAACAACTCTGGGAAATTCTCTGCTTGATGGCAAAGTGAGAGCAGCCTCTCTTCCTTATAAGAAAGTCTATGGCTCCAACTAATGCTTTTCCCAGCATTCTGTTAATGCTCAGGCTCCAGGATCTTACTCCTATTAATTAAAAACAGGATATGATTCATTATTTCTATGCCTAGACTAGGTTTTGTTTCTCTGATGTAAAAATATTCCCTGTACGCTTTTCAGTCTCAGTACAGAAGAAAAACTTGTATTTTAAAATGGATGAGATACTTTAACACCATTAATTAATCCTGCTACATTAAGAACAACCCGCCATGAAAACTGCTCAAAAGTTAGGAGTTATAGACCAAATATTTCACTAAGTCTGGTGTGGAAGTACAGTCAGTTTTGGTTGATGCTTCTAGCATTACCTTTTTCAAGAGACCAAGAGTTCCCTCCAAAAGCAGTGATTTGAACCTACTGTTTTTTCAGGTTTGGAAAATTCCTGTAAAGTGGAATATTATGCCTGGTTTTCATTCATATATTTACTTCCACAGAAAACTCAGGAAGATGCTGCACTGTAAGTCTCTTTAAACATCAATCAAATACATGAATGATTGTACAGAAACAGAAAATAATTACCTTCAAGTGTTTCTCCCTCTCCAGAAAGGGCTTCTCCTGCTCCAGAAGCGTACAAGGCAGACACAGTCAATGCATACCTAGTGGCTTGGTCTAAGCCTTTCAGCACTTTAGAGGTAGTGTCACCTTTCACAGTCACTTCCTTAGTTTCACCTCCTGCGACTGGAGTGTAGGTGATAAAGTACTGCTGCACTTTGCCAGGAGCAGCACCCCAAGACAGCTTCATCATTGATGTTGTAGCATCAGAAACTCTCAAATTTCTTGGCTTTCCTCGGACTGCACATGTCAAAAGATGTTGAAAACAACTTGAGGCAAGCTTTATTTCTTAGTTTATTTTTAATTGCCACAACATAAGGCTCAATGCTGAAAAAATAATTCCTGAAAGCGTGCAGTAACACTGCTACAGTATAATTTTACTGTAATCAAGACTGTACAATTCCACTCACACTTTTCCTGGGAAAAAATATCCAAATAAATTATTTTTATCCTATTATCTTTCCTGTTAAAATTATCTTAATCCTAGAACATTAAACACACTAGCACCTGAAAAAATGTTCAACTTTAACACAAGATCCATGTGTTTAACCAAGACCCCCTGCCTGCAGAATCAAGCCAAAGATCGCAAATGAAACATGAAATTGCACATTATGGTATCCTACAGAGTTCTTTTTTATGAGAGTTTTTATGATTTTTAATATTTAAAATCTCAGTGAAGTTTCACCAGTGATCAGGACATTCACAATTTTTCTGTACTCTTGGAATTTTGTTTAATAAATCACGACACATGTGTTCAAGGATCATACGTTTTCATACTAGCTAAGGCTACAGTGATAACTTTAGTAATCGAAATGTTTCATTCATGTTTCTTTTGCTAGATATCCAGAACAAAGTGCAAACAGGGGCTGAAAAGAAGTATAATTGTGAGGACAACTAATTAAGCATACATGTAGATTGTTCACAAGTTACTTTGCCATATTAGGTGTTGCAGGTTCAACAGACCATCTTTAAATTAAATATTACAAATGTGATAAATTATATTATCTTAACTGTCAACTAGAATTGAGTAATTTTACAACACCCTGTTCATCTGTGATAATATGGGTTATTCTCTTTTCAGTGTATCAGCATGCAGGGAGCTCTTCTCAAGCATATTACATTCATGGCATTGATCACATACCTTCATCAGTTTTTGCATATCCGTTTAGTGAACTCCCAGGCCCAGACTGATACTCAGGAATAACAGACACTTCATATCTTGTATCTTGGATCAAGTTCTGCAGAGTAGTTGATCTTTCATTTGCTGAGACTGTCACTTGTCTCCTTTCTCCTCTAGTAAGTGGTCTATAAACAAGCCTGTACCGTAGGACATTTCCTGGAGCTGGAGTCCAACCAACCACAAAGCTATCGGTAGTTTCATCTGTTATCCTTAAGTTTCGAGGAGCACCTTTAACTGAAAAAAAATCAATATATACATATGATTTCTAAATATTTGCTTTTAATTAAGTAGTATCTGAAGTGAAGCCATTCCAACCATTTTGTTGGCTCATCCAGTTTACCACAAAAACAGCTTGTATTACTCTCATTGTTCAAAGGTGTGGGAACCATTAGTCATTTCTGAAAGTTTACGGGTAGAGTTACAATCAGCAGGGTAACAAAACAGTCCCCGAAAGTACATTAATGCCAGTTTATATAACTGCTTCTGAAACTAAACATGGTCTGACTGTGTTGAGTGGTAACAGTAGAACTGAAGTGTGTCAGGGACGTTTGGGCATAGTTGGGGAAATTTCTTAACACAACAAATCATATAGGTTTCATTTGCTTCTAGACTACCTCCTTTTGCAAACAGTTGTCAGCTACATCTGACTACACCCAGGCAGCTCTCCTGCTTTAAAGAAAAGACAGGTAAATGCAACAGGCAAAAAAACCACACACCAAAACAATTCTACTTCTGTAAGTTAAATTTTAACAACAAAAAAAAATATTTACAGAATCGTGGAATTGTTTAGGTTGGGAAAGACCTTTAAGATTACCTAGTTCAACCATTAACCAGAGCACTGCCATATCCACCACTAAATCATGTCCCTAAGCACCATATCTACAAGTCGTTCAAATGCTTCTAGGGATGGCAACTACTGCTTCCCTGAGCAGCCTGTTCCAATGCTTGACAACTCTTGTAGTGAAGTTGTTTTTTTTTTTTCCCTAATATCCAATCTACACCTCCCTGGGTGCAACTTGAGCCCTCTTCCTCTTGTCCGCTGATAACTTGGGAGAAGAGACCAAC
>WBNH01008089.1:47375-125683 GCA_013401255.1 Urocolius indicus | reverse complement strand
GCCCTGAGAAAGCCAGCCTGTCATCTTTTGAGGACCAATCAGGCTATGAAGAGTCGGTGACAGAGAATATTAAGAGCTCACGTGGAAGTGATAAAGGTTTTGTTTGATATTATAGTTGCTGGATGGACTGGAAGTGGGTTTATATCATTGGGGGCGTTGTGTTAGCCATGTTAGTGATAGTGTTTTGTGTTATACCTTGCTTAACTGTGTTAGCGTGTTGTGCCTTTATGCAAATAAGATCAGGAGGACCTCTTCCCCATCAGAATGTGTATTACCGTAGGATGCAGACTACGGAATTTTGAGCAAAAGTTGGGGGAGATGTTGCGGTTAGCAGGGCCAGCGTGCAGGCGTTGGGTAGCTAGGCGCTGCGGAAGATTTCGGGTCGTATGGTGAGTGAGGATTGGTCCAGGAATATAGCCAAGTAAGGTAATGTTGCATAGCTGATAAGGTAGGATCTGCCCACGAAGGGCGGTACTTGTTAGCCCCTATATAAGGGAGTGTTACTGTTTAATAAACGCCATTTTGTCATCCACCACATTGGTGTCGGTGTCAGTGGCCTGATGGTTGGGGTTTGATCATCGTGCCGGCCAGCTGCTGGAGGTTGGTCACCGGAAGAAGGCAACAATGTCCTGAAGGAAAAAGAGCATCACCAAGCCGGCAGCTTAAAAGCAAGGCTGCTTCTGCAGTTCCTGAGTCCTTGACCACAGTTCTGGGTGCACATACACTAGCACTTCAGTCTGGATCAAGAGAGTGCTTTGGACCAAACCTGCTTGTCCTAACACAAGTGCCAAGGTTTGCAGCATGGAGGAGAGAGAGTCAGAGCACGGGAGCTGGAGTAGCTTCACAGGAAACAAAGTTTGATGGTGATCTTCATGTTCTCCAGGCACTAATGAGAATCTGCATTCCTGGGACAAAACTGGAGTCAACACCTGTAGCGTGGAACCGTTGTGAAGTTCTACTCCTTTGGCACCACTGATGAAGGCACACACATGGATAAGGGGAGGAGTTCATCTGACAAGAGGGAAGGAACCCATTAAAGTTTTATTATGAGGAACAGAAGGTTATATGTGTCTTTCATTTACTTTATCTGCATGTCTGTAAAGTTTAATTGTGATATTTGTTAAATATTCTGTAAATCAATATTTTTTTCCCCCTTGTATCTAAACCAAGCTTGAACTAAGAGTAAATTGGGCAGCAACGAATTTTAATACTTCAGGTTCATTCCACTTTAAAAGTAAGGCTCTAGAAGAAAACTTTGGTGTATTTGGTACTTCATCTCACATGGTTCTGAACTACAGCAGCTGGGGGTGGGAGTTACTGGTACAGAATAGTTTTTTTTTAATCTAAAAAGCCTTTTATCATGTGCAGAAGTGGAAGCAAGCCTGACTCCTAAGGACTGTGCAGCAACAGCACACCTGTTAAAAGGCAGAAAGACAACTGGAAATTTGCTGGGCACTTGGCTTTAAAATCTATTCTAGGTAAAATATGTGTTTGCTCAAAATATGTGGGAGTAGAAAGCCTAATATTTGTCAAATGAGGCATAACTTGTCCTCAGACGACTTTTGCAAAACAGTAATTTCTAACCCTTTGCTATGAAATTGTTGCAGTTCATTGATTTCTATATTTCATCCACTTCTTAGAATAAAAATACATGTAAAAAGTAGTTTAAAAACACAATTACAAATATTACAGCATATTTTGATTCAGAAAGACAACTCTTGCATACAGACCACTGCCATTTAATTACAAAATATTCTACAGGAGATAGTACCTAAGACTTCAATGTCATGGTAAGGTCATGAAATTGGAGCAGAAATGGTTTTGTCTACATACCGTGGTTAGCAGCCATTGCTTCCCTGAGGAGGAGAAAGAAGAAATGGAAAATAGACTGTAGATCTATACAACTAAATAGCTATTAAGCAACCAGAAATTACTCCCAGCAGGGAAGCTAGGTTCATGGTATATAGCATTCCAGTCTGCCTCCAGAGTTATTTACCAGGGACTAGGTTCTTAGACACAGTCCAGGATTTTTATAGCTCCTGTGTGGCAACCCTGGAGCAGTAACACTGATTCCTTGCTCTCTATGGGAATGACAACGGGAGTGAGACTTGTATTGCTTTGCTGGAATTTTTGCTGGTTTGTGACTCTGACTCAGCTAGATGCAGTTGACGCATAAAAGAATGTCAAAGATGGTGTTTGCTGCTGGCACTACACTTTATTCAGACTTGAAAAAAAAAAGGAAATAAGAAACATCTGGCTCTTAGTTAAGTCTAAAAAGAAATGAAGGAAAGCAGAAGAAACACATGTATTACTCAAGAACATTTTTGTCTGCCTGCAGCTGCATCACATATACAAATTTGGAAGTAATAGATTTTCTTTCAGTTTGATTATTCTATCTTACATAGAACATGGTTTAATATTTTAATAAATGAAAGTATACTGTCGTTTGGAAACTATTGACTTGTTTTGGTTTTGCTATCTGGTTCCTTATGCCGTATTTTTTCTTTAAGGCTTATATAAATTCTACATGTGACATTAGAAATCTCCAATCTTTTTTGCTCATAACCCTACATCCACTTTCCAGATGACAAACCATCTTCCATTTGCAAACCTGGACTTGCAACCCAAGGTTTTGGACTCACAGTTTAAACACAACTTTTTGCTCAAAAATGTCCATGATGACATTAGCTATGTAAAGGAATAAAGCATTAAACAGAAAGGGCAAAGTCAGTAACCAGAAGAATCAATTCTTACTTCTTTCCAACTTTGTCATTTAAGATCTCTGCAGGTATGTAAAGTCCCTGCAATCACCTAGCAGCATTTCTACCAGCAAAGGACTCAGATCTGTGACTCAGAAAGGAGTGTACTTTTAATATGCTGTAAACTTTAGACTTGGTGTTATTTTGGATGTAGCTTGACTTAATATTGCTGAACAATTCCATGACTCAGTTTCCCCACCTGCAAGTGCAAGATGCAGTCCGCACAAATTACGCTTCTGCTTTCCTCTGTACAGGTCCTGCACAGGGACATGCGTCTTCCTGTGTGTATCTTAAGACTCAGTTTTAAAATCTCTGCCCTGCTAAAAAGCAAACATTTAACTGCTTATGGCAAGAGACTGTAAAGTAATGGTATTAAGTATTCTTTGTGGAGATGTTTCTTCCCAGCTAAGAATTGCAGTTTTTCACAGCTTTCAGCAGTGAGATTGTTGAGGCATGCAGCTATCATGCTGCTGGGGTTTGCCTGGGTGACTGCAAATGTGTCTTAATCTGTGGGATGGCCAGACAGTTGGACATTTGCTGTGGCCAGCCCTGGTGCTGAGAGACAGTGCTAACCACAGGTGGACAGGCAGATCCCAATCCAGACAGAGCTCTGTCAGAGATCCTGCCTGCATGTTTGTCCCAGTGCCAGTAACCAGTGTGGCAGCACAGCCCCTCACCAATTAAAACCTTTGCAAAGAGGTTATTATGACATTTGGCTGTCTGAAGGAACATATTAACAATTTTTCAGCTCCTATTTGTAAATGTAATCTTAATTATTACATTTCTTCATCTGTTCCTGTGTCCTTAGAGACTTTCCTCAAAACAGTGTCTTGGTCATTAGAAGTATCTGATATTTTCCATATAGATTTGTTCTTTATTGCCATCAAGGACATTAACTGCATACTTTATCTTACTCATCTTTTTCTTGATAAGAGGAAAAAAATCTTAATAATCTTAGTACTGTGTTAAAGAAAGGATAGTATCTAGTAGTAGCAGTATCGGTAGTATATACCATTGTATAAACCATTGGGCCATATCCCACGAGACCCGAGCCAATTTTTTTTGACTGAATTTCTCTGCATCATTGGCAAATCATATCAGGTTTTTAAGCTCCCTTTCTAACACTGAAATGGAACTGCCTCAGTAATTGAAAAAGCAAAACAAACCTTTACTGATCAAGAGCCACGGCTAAAGAACACCATGTAAAAGCAAGGTACTGTTTCCATTCACATACAGAGGCTTCATCCACTGATAACAGATAGAAAAAAGACAGTGTTTATTCCAATTAGTTCTTTAAATAGCTCTGTTTGCTTCTTCATTTTGATTGTGATATTAACCACTTTGCTTTCAATTTGTCAGCAGGAGACACACTAGTATACAGCAGCACTTCTGGTGGTGTAACGTTTCTTTCCACTTCACGTTTTACTTATGCCTTTTTCTCTGTCCCCACTCCTTTCTGGATGAATCAGATGTCCCAGAAATCTGAAGACACGGATTCTATTCCCAGTAATGCCAGTGTCTGCAGAATGATAATATTTATGAGGAGAAGTGCATAGAAGGAATGTGTTGTAGCGGTGCAAGCTATATTCATTCAAAGATGTAGAGAAGCTGGGTAATGCACATACAGAGATGCCACTCTTCCTTGGCTAGTTACTTCCTTCTGCTTCCACTCATGTGATTGATCACCCAGGGCCCAAATGATTAACTCACAGCACCTGTTTCTGATAATTGAAAGTAGCTTGCCAGCTGCATTAACTTATCCCTACTATCTTTATTCAAGCTGGCTGCTCCAAGTCATATTTGTGCCTACAGGAATGCAACCAGGCTCTGCACTGACCTGTCCAAATTATGTAGTATGTAGTATGGAAATACCATTTACTCTCCTGAAAGTGCATATTGAAGTGCCTGATCTAGGCCAGTGCTAATACAGTCAGCGTTTCCACTCTTCTCAGCAGGAAAAGGAGAGACCTCCTTCTCACCCTTGCACAGCCTCTTGTCTGGGTCCTGCCTGGCCTCCCCTCTGCAGAGCCTAGTTTTTTTGGCTATGCTAGAAAATAAAATGAGGCCACACATGAGGAGTAATGCCCCATGTGCTAGCATACTGCCTGGCATGATTTTGGTTTGCACCAGCCACCACCCCACAGATTACACATCTAATTTTAAGAACACAGTCAGCTCCTAGGAGGCAAAAAACCCCCAAATGTATGTGGTTGGCTGCTTGTAGGGAAGAGAGATTCACTGGCAAAGCTCTGAGCCTTGCCCTGCACTTAAATAACAGGCCTTAGTCCTTATCAGTATAAATACAGCTGGCTGTCTCATCTGGGACATCTTCCTATTGCAAGTAGAAGACAACATGACATTTAATGCCTTGATAAATGTTTTATCAGGTAGAAAATGATAGAAGGAATTGTGTGCCACTTTTCTACCACAAAGTTTTTGTTTCTCAAGTGGAACAAGAATGGTTAAAGTTTTATTAGTAGACAAGTAGATAATTAGTTTATCCATCACAAGGGTATGAATGTATAACACTATTGTATAGCAGAGCAGACAGTCTGCACCACAACACGCCTTCACTCCACTAGGATGGAATGTTGTGCAGTGACTGTGACCCTTTGGGTGCTGTGTATTTGACAGCTTGTCCTCAGGTTTAAAACAGGTAAGAAATGTAATTTGAGCTCTTTGGGTTCTTTTTCCTTTCCTTAGGTGTTTAAATATGATTGCTGATAAACATGATTACATCCATGTTATGCTGCCTAGGTGGAAACATTTTTTCTTCTTACACTGTTATTTAAAGAAGTACCCCAAGCTTTGCATTCTGCTGTAAAACAGAATATGATGACAAACAACCTCTGGAGTACTTTCCTTGTAACCCATTTACACCATACATGGTTCCTCTGATAGAGCTTTGAAAAACGTCTTGAGATTTTTTCACTCTTCCAGTACAAATCTGATTTATCTTTCAAAAGACAAAAATGAACCTTTAGCTAGTCTAGTAAATTGCATTTTAAAGAGGGGATATTTAGGTTTACATACGTTTATATGCTTTCAAGCATGTAAGCAAAGCATGCTGTATGGCATCTGTTCATGTTTTCATTACCATTATAGAAAAAACTGTTGAAAGAGATGCTGGTTTGCATATTCTATACCCGAAAATCAGGTCAGTGCACCGTCATAAGACATTTCTGTGCACAAACTTGGAGCAGAATACTCACTGTATGTACCTAATACAAAATTATGGATGGACCTGTATTCAAAATTCTTAGAAAGAATCAGATACTCCTGGCTGCTTGTCCAACAGGGAGTCAGATACGATTGGAAACCAAGAAGCTGAGAGAAAAGCTTATACAAGGATACATTAGGTTATATTTTCTTTAGGAGATTTATCAGCCTTTTGTAGAGAGAGAACACACCAAGGCCACGAAATAGCACCTAAGTAAATGGTAATTATTACATCTATGTCAGTAAAAATCCAACCTTACTTACGTAAATATATAGCCAGGGCTTTGTTTGACTGGATGGAGCTAAGCACAGATGAAATGGGAGTTAATTCTCTGTGCAACTTGGTGATACCTCGGCTTATGCCTAGGATTTATACAACTACAGGCAAACAACATGCTAGGAACTGAATTTAAGCTGAAGCTGCTTCAAGGGTGGACAACTCCTCCATGTTCATCTGATTCATTGCTTGTTGTGCATAGTTGTAGTGTTTCTTCCTTACTCAACCTTTAACCGCAAGTATTAGCACTCACAGTTCCCACAATGCTTGATTGAAAAAAACACAACAATTCATGATGGCATAGTTTCATAAAACAACTGTTTCAGTTTAGTTTAAAAATATACGTGGTCAAAATCAATGTGGTACGTGAGAAAACATTTGCAAAAACTTAAAAGTCAAAGAGAAATAAAAGTGGATGTTTTCTGAATGTTAAAACCAGGAAAACCCCATGATTTCAAGTCAATGAGTTTGATGAGTTTTACAGTGTGTGGGGTAGACATGACTGCATTAGTCAGCTCAGGAATTCATACTTGAGAAAGACACAGATTTTCCTCCACCAAAACAAAAAAAAGTACCTTACAATGGAACATGAGACCTTGAACAGCAAGCTAGGAAAAGTTACCAGGAAGCTCTAAATAAGCCACAGTTTTGACTTGCATTAACAGGTACCGGAAGCATCATGTTGTTGTAAAAGAAGGACTCTTTTGGGGAAGGCAAAGATAAGGCCAATGATGTTTGCCAGCACCCATTCTTTGATGCACGGGCTGTGTGGCTGCTGTGTCTGCACCTCCAGGGGTGGGCACTACACTTTTTGCCCCATAGCTTTGTGCTTTTCTATTTTACTGCTCTCAAGGGAATGTCATCCAGCCTTTCCTTTTCACCTTTTCCTTTCCTTACACTCCTTTTGCAGGCTGTGACTAAGAGTCCCAAACCCAGACCCCAACACTTGCCCAACTGTGGAAACCCTGCCACTACTGCTCACATCTGAGGCTGCCCCAGCCACTCCCCTGCGCTGCTCCTCAGGTTTGTGCATTTGCAGGGCAGCACTGCTCCCTCCCTGGTTTTGAGATCCTCTGTGCCAGGTTAGCCTACTCTCTTGTCTTCTGCCTGGCATCTTTGGGCATACATTCACGAAGCAAGACAGAGGCTTGGAGCTGTGCTGCAGGTTCCCCAGTGCTTTGTGGGTTCCCATGCTCCCAATCCAAAGTGAGCACCTGAGCCCCAGTGTCACTCCTCTGCCATACACTCCCAGGTGCCACAAGTACGTGCCTGGCAGGTGAGCCAGTGCTGCTGGGCAGTGGGGCAACAGCTGCTCAGATAAGTACCCAGCTCTCACAGATATAGCCATTTTCCGCAGCTGCTTAGCTTGGGCCACCTGGATCTCAGTTGCTGGATAAGTTTTTCTTTCTTTTCTGTAAGATTTCCAACAGAGAGACAATGTGTTTGCAAAGCTGATGGCTAGCAGAGACATTACCTAGCGACACAGAGATGTTATACCACTGTCATCACAGGCATCTGGCTGTAATGTAGCTGAGACAGATTAAAACACAAATGCTAAACAGTAATAACATGAGCAAAATCCAAGAGATGTGTGCCAAGAACAGAATTACCCCTGCCACGTGGCACATCCCCTATAGTTTGCAATAATCCACCAGTTATATGAAAACCATTAAAACATAAGAAGTTAGGTAATCTTTTTAGTTCAGCAAGAACATTAGAAATATACAATAGCACATGTGTTCCTGACTGCACTGTTTACTTTTGAATTTTATGGCTTTACTGTACTTGTCAGTATCTCAAAACACAGGCACTAAAAATGTCAGATCAAATGGCAGTCCTCAGGTCCAGTTTTCTGCATTATTTCAAGGCATACACTGCACTCGGTGCACAGGTGCACTACTTCCACTGTGAACCTTGTGGAAAGGGCTCCATCTTTCACTTAGGGAATGGGTGAGATTAATTGTGAGGAAACTTTTGTCCATGGAGATGTCCCAGGTCTTGGGTTCATCTTTCAGAGCCTGAGGTCCATCAACTCACTTCCCTGTTGCAATTTCTGCTGCAGAATACTGTGGTATACTCAGACATTTCTAAGATCTGCAAGTTCTCTGCTATTGCTCATACTGTGCTTTTTTGTTTCATGAAGCTGCAGCAGCCAGTGCAATGACTATTTCAAACAAAATCCATTATTTCTGCCAAAAGGCAGAATAAAAATCGACACATATCTTGGAGTGTGGATAGAGGCTATGGCTGAGATTGAGGCATGGGTTTTATCCCATAACGCCAGTCTTAATTCAGAGTAACTCTCTTTGATTCTTGGATGTGTGACTATCCACATCCTTGTTACAGTTCCAGATCCCTCAACACTGAGAATCTATGGCCTTGTTTTGCCACCCTGCTCCAGTGAAATCCTGGAATCACAGAAAGGTAGGGTTTGGAAGGGACCTTTAGCGATCATCTAGTCCAACCCCCCTGCTAAAGCAGGTTCACCTGGATTAGGTCACACAGGAATGCATCCAGGTGTGTTTTAAAAACCTCCAGAGAAGGAGACTGTGCAGGCTTTTCATAGGTTTGACAGCTTGATCTTTTGGCAGCCTAGAGTTCCACACCATCACTCCTTTTCCAGCAGCTGTACAAATTGTTTCCACCTACATCATTGTGGAAATGCAAATTTATGTTTGAAAGCTTTGACCCTACATTTGTACCATTGGTTTTAGGGATAAGCAGGGACCTTACATGAATGAGTACATGGGTGAGACTGGGTCACATATATTTTTTAGTTGAAGCTTCAAATAAATAATTTTTTATTCTTTCTTTCATCAATTTAGATAGAGACATGTTTTTACATACATATTAACTAACATTTTCATATCTTGAATCTTTATTTACACAGACACTAAAGAAACCGTGGTACTTCAGTGCTTTTGCCTCAATGATGGCACCTGTTGGGATGAAGCATGCTTGTGCTCAGAGGTGTGAGATAGATTAGTATAAGTCAGGCAATGTGGCCAGCTGGTGTCATTTCTGGAAACCCCTTTGCTTTGGGAGGCCTCTGATCTTTTCCCTGTCCTTTTCCCTGAGACCGTCTCAGCAGGATCGGATCTGCAAGCAGTGACGTGGCTCTTGCTAGGAGAAACTGCGTCATTCGCCCACTTCTGTTGCTCTTTCAAATGAGTAATGTATCCGGAGAAGACATTACAGGTTTCAAACTTCTGCAGCCTGTTTCTAGCCAATTTGGCCTTTGTTTGAATTACTCTATTTGAAGATCACAGAGGCTTGAAAATCTAATTTCAGACCTCAGTGGCCAGTATTGCTGTGTCTGGTTCTGCCATTGTCTAAGAAACACCACTTAGCTCAGCACTCTGCAGGACAACGCCTATCCTCAGCTTCTCATTGGCATAGCACTGGCTTGATTAACTCTCATTTCAGTCTCTTCTGCCACAGCACAGCTTCTCTACACTGCTGTAACTGGAGTTTAAAAAAATATACATGGGCAGGACTTCAGCACAGAAAATAAAACACAGTGATGACTCTCTAATTCCCTGTGTTCACTCCTCTGGTATTTTGAATTTGATTTGCTGTAAGCTGCCTTAAAGAATAAATGTTAATAACTGTAGTTATTAAAATACATGATGTAAGAGTGTTTGAACAGGCATCATTAACTTGAAATACCAACAAACATTATTATATTTATAAAATCTGAATTTTACTCTGTTTTCCTGATGAACATCTATACTGCCCATCGCCCTGTCTGTTGTTCTATCTTTTTGGCAGCTTTATCTTGCTGACCAGTTTCAACCAAATTCACTGGATAGTTAGAGGTCTTAAATGTCTTGAGATGCTATGAGTTTTGCACAGATGAGTAGCTGGGTACAGAAGACCAACCCTGTAAATGCCCTGTAAATTTAAGGTATACACACTGAATGGTATCTGTACCTGTCTGGGACTGGGCTGAAAATCAATTAGTATCTGCTCCTGAACAGTCTTTTGATAGAAAAATATATTACTTATAGCTGACTATTTAGCATTAGGATTCAGGCCACTTTCCATCAGCTGTGGTTCCATGAACTGTCTTGGCCTTCAGAGGAGTAAGTATTGCCTGGCTGATCCGTGTGCCCTTCACATTTCTTTGATGACTTTGATAGGCAATTGAGGCAGGGAACATGTATATATTCAATTTCTTAAAATGTTGCAGTAAGCCAAATGGATGACCACAGCCTTTTTCAGTGGCATTCTTGCCTGCTTTGCAAATGGCCTGAATTTCCAGTGGTGATTATTTTATTTTGCTTGGTTTCACCTGAACTGAGACTCCTATTTTTTATTTCTTAACTGGCCTGCAACTTCCTCAGTGACGTTCCCGGTTCACAGCAAACACCTCCAAATGGAAACAATGCTGACTCAAGATACCAAATAGGCAAGAATGCAGAAGGGGTTTGGAGAAAACTGGTATGAGGGAATTAAATGATTCTGACATTGACATATTAAGAAAGATTAAGAGCAAAGCCTTTTCATTCAGTCCCACTGAAAACAGAAAAAATGCTTCTGTCCCTCAAGAATACAAATTCAGACTCTCTTGTAGAAATGACAAACTCTTCCTGGTAAAATCCATAAACCCCTAAGATTTGCTTAGCTCTGCCTCATATACAAACCATGGAGAGCTGCACATAACTAAGTTCATTACAAACAGTAACTGCTCCTCTTCTGCTTCTGCACTTAATTTCCTTATCCCTAGTACACATTGAAGAAAAAAAGAGAAAGAAGAAAAAAGGAAACCAGCTACAACTGCTTTAAACATGAGAAGGCCCTTTCAACATGCATTTTCACTTGACTGCCATACCTTAAATGGAGTGCTTCACCTGCCTGGACACTTTGATGGGAAATCCTTGAGCTCTGTATTATATTTTCTCAGTACGCAGCTGGTTCAAATGTCAGTTCACTACATAGCTCAAATGTCAAATGATCTCTAAAATAACATACAATATTGGTACTAGCTTTCCCCAGTGTTAATAAGACGCAACGTAAGGTGGCAGCGTAGGATTCTCCTGCTGCCATTAGCAATGTGGGGATTTGTTACGAGCTGTGGTGCCGTGCTGCCATCTAGTGAACCCAGGGCTGGTAGGGGTGCGAAGTGGGATGCTAGGAAATGGGAGGTGTTCATGCCAGTCATCCAGAGCCCAGGTTTAAAACGATGTGCCTTCTTTTAAAGACAAAGAATTTCTCTAAACGCAAGGTCATGCAACAAGTCAGAAGTAAGAATAGTGACAACGGGTATTCACGATGTGCTGCTATTCATTCATGGTGCAGATGTGTTCATCAAGTCAAATAATGCACGTTTCCTTCTTTCATATGCAAGACATTCACCTTTCTTTACTACCATTCTAAGCTTTATAAACAATTCAAATCTGTATGATGATTTTGATAGCTTCCCAACATAAACAGTTTGAGAACAATTCAGAAGCTATTAATTGACTGGATTAGAATAAGAGATGACTTAATATAATGTTTGGTTGGTCTCTATAGCCTACAAAGGAAATTATCCTGATGAATAGCAGATTTTCTGTCTCTAAGTTTTGTTGTTATCTAGCTCTACTTTCATATAAGATACAGCTAATGCCTTATCTTTTTGTGTGTGTATTTCAACTCTTCAGATTCTATTGGTATTTATGCTTTACCCATTAAGTGCTAATTGACTAAAACTGGACCCAACCAGTGCTTCTAACAATTCTCACTAGTATCTCCAGTAACAGATTATTTCATTTGTTTTTTTTTTTCTACATTTATTCCAAGCCAACACTATATACATTGTATTGAAGTGAAGGTAACGTTTTTGGTGGTTATGAGCACTGTGCTGAGAAACATAAATATTCCAGAGAACACTTCTCAAGTTCCTCTGGTGGCTTTTAAAAAAATCCCACTCTGATTGTTTAAGAAATAGTGAAAGGTGTACCAAAGTTTATAGACTCAGAAGATCAATGACCTCAGGGAAAAGAGAAGGTCCTGCTGCTGTCTAGAGCTACCTCACTGCAAGATGACCATTCTATGATTCAATGATTCTACAAAATCCATTATAAAGACCAGGATTTTTGCTTCCTCTCTTAAGCAGCAATTAAGACTAGTGATTTAAATCACTTAGATGAAATCCAAATTGACATGAGAGTGCAAAAGAAACAGAGACCAAAATCTGGATCTGAAGACAAAAGTCCATCCAACCTCTCTTATTTCTAACTTTCTACTAACCCTAAATATTCCTGACATTACTATTTCTTATTTAGTGCTGTAAAAAACCTGCCTATTTGGAGTGTGTGTATATATTGGGATTTAGGATATTACTTTTCTCATTATTTTTCCTCAGAAATTGCATTAAGAAAAATATAATAATTATTTTCACACTCCACCTCAGCAGAGAATTGGAGATAACTCTGTTGAGATTCATGGGAAGAGGAGTTCTTTTCTACTTCTTAAAGAGATTCTAAGTAAACATCTAAAGAAAAATCTGCTGTAAATACTGGATGTGTGAAACGGCATAGCAGAGGCTTCTTCAAAGGCACTAACTTATCTGATATCTGCTGCCCATAACTATTTCTCTGTTTGCCTCATGAAAGTTTATCAGACAATGGAAGAGTTGGCTTTGTCCTGTATCAAAATGACAAACACTTCCAGTCAAGGATTTATCAGAGTAGCAGTAGTTGCTCTAGATAAATAATCTCTGGTAACATTGATGGTGGAAGAACCCTGGAGGACAAATTTTATTTCATAAGACTATCCATGTAATTTCTAAGGATATCCCTGAAACAAACATAATTGATTTTTTTACTCCTACTTTTATTCCTCATTTTAATTTAACTACTTAGTACCGTGAATAGTTGTTTTCATTACTTATTTGCACTTTGAGCTGCTTGTTGCTTATTAAAAGCAGTTTTAATTGCAGTACTTTGAAGCATGTTGTCTGAAAAGGACTGCATGCAGTTTGACATATGCCTACATGGAGCACTGCCATACTCCAGGAGGGGAGGGGGTTCTTTTTTCTCCTAAATATTTTCCTTCTGAAAGGAAAACTCAAAAGTCGTTTATAATGTGGATATTAGTGAGTCTCTGTTTTTCTGTGCTCATTTTTAACATCATCTTCATCTCTGCAATTGAAAACCATAATGCCAGGAATCACAGCAGAAATACCACAAGCTACTATGGGCAATATATTCCGTATGACACTGCCAGTAACACCTTACATCTGACATGGTAGGTCCTCCCACATACTCCAGGTGCACAACCATGGCTGTCCTACTACAGTCTTTTTTCTTGGCAACATTTACGTGGACAGCACTCAGTTCTGCATGGTTGTACTCACTGCTGCTTAGAGGCATGAAGACCCTGCCTGGATACTTCCTTGTAACCATATAGCTAATCAGATGGGGTAAGATTTAAAGTCATATATATATCAACTCTTACCAAAGTATCAGTACATAGTACATTCAGGGAAAGTTGTAAAGATACATGCTTAGTAGACAGCAATTATACTCGGTGTCTCTCTAGTTTAGTACAATGTGAGTTAATAAATAATCTCCCATTACTACTCATGCTACTGGTACAAGCTGAGCTTGTTTTCATTGTCCTGATATGGCGCTGAAACTGACAGCTTAATCACTGGCACAGCAACATAGGTCTGTTGTGTGCAGGAGAAGTTTTCACAATAATCAAGGCATTCAACAATGTTTCTATCAACTAATTAACAATCTTTCAGATATGGTGATTGGATATATAGACTTAATTCTCCATTTGGGTATTTCTGAGGTTCCTCATGACCTCAGACAGAGCCAGAGCCTTGAATACATCCAAAAGCAGGAGTAACTGACATCATTTGTTGCATACTATTTATTAATAAGCAAAAAGCACATTCTTAAGCCAGTACAGCAATTAGCTATAACACTACAAGCTGAAAGGACTGAAGAATATAGACAGATGCACACTAGCTAAGGTAAAAATATCAGCCTTCTTCAAGAAACTCTTCTACTAAAGTGTGCAGAAACATCTGCCTTTTCCATGTTGTGTATTCGGCTTGTGTGGTGTGTTACTTCTGATGGCATCTAGTAAGAAGTTTTAGATCCTGATTGTTTCATTATTATGTTTTGCATTTAGGTGGAGGTAGAGGCAATTCCTCTAGAGCTTTAGAATTTGGACTACATGTCCATCTAGAAAAAGTGCAGCAAAAGCTGTCTGGCAACACATAAGTATATTCCATGTATATTTGCATGATAGCACAGCATTAGGTTCTTCACTGTGTCCCATGACTAGTTACATGTGTCCAAAATATCATGACTCACTGCTTTTTAGATCTACTTTGAGAGCACAGCAACTACTGGTCAGTTTGGAAGATCTCTATTAGGTTTGAAAGAGGAACCAGCTTTAAGAAGCATGCTTATTTCCCAGGCAAAAGCTTGTGCTGGAGACATCTTCCCATGATAGGTGCTGCTTAGTGAACATGGGAGACATGGAAGACAGGAATAGAAGCAAAAGCACTGAGGAGTCAAGCCCACACTGACATCCTTCTCAGAGGGCAAAAGTTATGCTCTGCATCAAGCTGATATGAAAAGTAATGATTCCTGGTGCAGAATTTTTTAAATTAGTTTCTCACCGCTGACAAGAAGGTGGGACTTGCAGAGTTGTGATGAGGGAGTTGGTTACAGCACAGGAATGAGTTTGCCCTGTCACCATTGGAGTTGTCTCTGGAAACTATGTTAGAGCTCTTTAATGGCAAAAATCAGCCATCCTCAGAAAAACAGTGCTTGCCACTCTCCGTCCTGTGTTTTCTCTAGGATATGGAAAACTCACTTAGCTTAATGCAAGGCAGATGAAACAGAGCTCTTAAAATTTACAGATTTTAGGAGGCTAGAAACTATTTGTGTGGAAGAGAGGTATGCCTATGTAACTGAATAATAAATTGCTAACATCTCTTTTACTAATTAGGAATCCCTGCTGTAGTAGTTGCAATAACACTTGGGAGCTACTGACAGAGAAGGAAAAGCTTTAAACTACTGACAGGAAGAATTCAAAGTTTGTGTATTATTATAAAACACTTGCTACTCCACACCTTTGTGATGGCTTATTATTGACACAACTCTAAATTTTTATATATATATATGTACATATATATTTTCTACCAATGAGCTAACTGGAAAGATGTGAAAACCTCCACATACCCAAATATGAAGTTGTTTACTGTCTCGTTTGATCTACTGAAAACTGAGAGCCTGTGTACCAGTGGGAATCAGGCCTGCAAAATCTCGGTGCAAAAAGTCCTATAGTGATTATTACTGTACTGATGGCTGGATCAGCGTCCATGGCTGGATCAGCCATGAACAGAGAAAAGAAATCCATTTACTTAAAACCAAATAGCTTTTTATTTTTTTTTATGTTTAAGCCAGGATACTCCTGATTAGTCCTTGAAATGAGAACTTTCAAGAACAGATACAGAATGTTTTAAGTCCTGCTGCCCTCCATGTGTGTCTGATTGAAGTGGTGATATGTCACACCAGCCACATTTAATGTTTCCAGCATGCTCAAGCAGGTCTTACCTTCCCCCTATCCAGCAGAGGGTAAAAACTATGATACTGAGACTTTTTAGCTTACTTACTACTTTTACACAATATGTTGACTTAGTCTTTCCAGAAGAAAATCTGTACATTACAATGGTCTTTGAAATTGTATTATAAATGGTACTTATTTAAAATACTCTATTTTCATATGAGGTAATGACCAAAAAAAAAAAAAGTTAGATACTTGAAGAAGCAAATTAAGACAGAAATCCTTTAGCATAGGTCCTATTCAAATAACCTTTGTGACAGGAAGCATGCTTGTTTTGCGAGGTGTATGAGTATTACCAGAATAACAGCTAGAGTGCTTCTGTTAGCACCCTGCTCTGAACTGGCTTTAGGCTGCATCTTTCTGTCTCTCTGTCTTTTGGCTTTATTGGGAGCTTGGAAGAGGAGTCCCTTGATCTAGGCATTAAGAGTTTGATTTTCTAAACTTAGGTTTTAACATGAATCCAGCATGTGCCTCTGTGGCCAAGAAGGTGAACAAAGAGTGTGATCAGCAGGTTGAGAGGAGTTATCATCCCCCTCTACCCTGCCCTGGTGAGGCCTCATATGGAGTACTGTGTCCAGTTCTGGGCTCCCTAGTTCAAGAGAGACAGGAAACTTGTGGAGAGAGTCCAGCGCAGGGCCACCAGGATGATCAGGGGACTGGAACACCTCTCTTACGAGAAAGGCTGTGAAACCTGAGGCTATTTAGCCTGGGGAAGACTGAGAGAGAACCTTATTAACACTTATAAATATCTAAAGGGTAGGTGTTGAGAGGATGGGGTGAAGTTTTTTTCTGCAGTGCTCATTGAGAGGTTACCAAGGAGTAATGAGCACAAGCTAGAACACAAATGTTCCACTTGAAGATGAGGAGAAACTTCTTTCCTGTAAGGGTGAGGGGGCCTTGGCACAGACGGCCCAGGGAGGGTTGTGGAGTGTTGAAAACTGAAGGTTTTCAAACCCACCTGGATTTGTTCCTGTGTGACCAGATGAAGGTGAACCTGCTTCAGCAGAGGGGTTGGACTAGATGATCTTTAGAGATTCCTTCCAACCCTCACCACTTTGTGATTCTCCATCTACCTTTTATTAATATCATTCAGTACAAAAAGGTTTAAAGCAATGTCAAAGGGAGAAGGGATAAGAGTTCCTGGATGTTGAAGTGAGCGTTAAGGGAAGCGAAGAGTTCCTTGACAGAAGGAAGGTGGCTGGAGCACAATGGGTGTGTGAAGTGCAAGAAGCTCTTCTCACTTTGTGACTGAGTAATATGGCAAGGCCCACTGTAGTAAGTTCTTGTCTAACACATGCGATTATTTACACTGACTCATCCCTTTCTAACCCACGTTAGAAAAAAGCCCTCAGAAATTTAAGCAGGTAATTTAAAAAAAAACCCTGTATTTCTTGATTTTGTTCTCTGAACAAATATATTTGTATGTTTTGTCATCTCTGGTGTAAATAAAATAGAAACATCATGTTCAATTTTAAATAATCAGGTTTATGAAGTGTGGTCAGATCCACCTCTCACTTTCATTTTCTTTTCTGAAAATGAATGGGATGTATTTTGAAAACTGCTGCTCCAAGTAAGGCCATGGACATGATCAAATGCAATAGCTGAACATTTAGGAGCATCACCTCTCAATACACCAGGCAGGACTGGAGACTTTCTGAATGTCTTCATAGAAGTGTTTTGGAAATCCTGAAAATTTCACTGAAGGAAGAGTATTTTTGAAATTATAGTGTGGTTTAGGAAAGACAACAATAGATTGTTTGTAAAACACAGCTAGGCACTGTGAGGATGGCTCCTTCTCCTTCAGTGAGTGACAATATTTTCTAGTCTTTGGTATTTTTCCTCACAAACAAAAACATTTTATAAAGCACGTCCCATTTAATTTTGAACACAGTTGTTTAAAAAAAACTTAATAAGTATATTGCCTCTATATTATACCAAAACCAAGCAAAAATCCCATGAAGCAACTGAAGCACTGAATTGGAAAACTGTTGACTTTTTACTAATTAAATGAAACATCCTGTATCTAAGTATTTCAGATGTTAATAAAATGCTGTTGCAGCAAACACTGAATGTAGCTCACCTCACATAGAACATCTTCAGCATAAAAAAATCTCAGAAGATAATATATTTTATGTTTGTTTTTTCATGGAGATAATTCTAATTTCAAAAAATGGAACAAAGCAACATGTTCTTTTTCAGTTTATTTGCTTAAAATGTTACATGAACAATAGTTCAGCATTTATCTACACGTGGAATATTTTGATCTTAACAATGTAGTGAACTTTGGTATTGTTTGTGATACGTAGGCTTTAAGAATCATGAAGTTTCTCCTTATTAACACTTTGGAAACACTTTGTTGAAAGGACTTTGTGGAAAAGGACTGAATCATCAGTACAAACGTATGAAACATGAGTTGTAGAGAGTGTAATGGATGGAAGAGTCCTATTTTCCAGAACTCTTTCCTGCATTTTTAAAAGTGAAGAGACAATATTTTTTTGCATTGAAAATGGCTAAAATATTTCTATTTTCTAATACTTATCTAAAACCATGTATAATATTCAGCTTTCTTCATCTCCATTTCAGTGTGAATAACACCTGTCAGTTAGACTTATTACACTCCTTTAAGCAGAGACAAAGCTCTTAGCAAAGACAAATATTACAAAAATCAAACTCCTATAACTTTTTTCTTGTCCCAGCAGAAACTGACATTTGGAAGCCTTGGTTTTCAAGACATTAAAGAAAAAGGTGTATTTTCTGTTGCATTTGTAACTTCAGGAAACAAGTAACTATAGTTGCACTTTAGCTAGGTCTGTATAGATGTTCTGTCACCCATACTAGCATGTGTAGCAGCTTCTACGATTGAAGAAAGGCGGCAGCAATCTGAGATATCTGAGAGTAACAGAAGATCCAGTTCCAGCAGCTCAGTGAGAGGGGCACTGTTAGAAGCTCATTCTTCCATCTTTAATAATTAGAGAAAACTTGGGAAATCAGCTTCAGATTTACGTTTTTCTCTCTTTGATAGATGAGCTCCATCTGTAATGTGAGATGGTGGTGGGATAGTAGTGAATACCTGAAAGGTTTTATCAGGGCAATGGCTGTTTGAGGATGAATTGCCCCTCTCTGTGAGAGCAGTAGCATTTGATAAGCACAGAGGAATTTCATGGCTCGTTTTTCATCCTGGCACTGCTCGCCTGCAAAGGTCAAAACTTGCATTTCAAAACCAATATGGTGTTGCAGTGCTCTAACTAAATCATTGTTTACTGATGTTTGGGCCACATCTCCCATGTGCGACCTAAGGGCTGAGACAGGGCATTTACCCTCACCTGAAGGGTACACATCAGCCAGATGAAACCACAGAACCACAGAATGGGAGGAGGGGAATGGAACTGTTGCCCGTTCCCGTAGGAAAACACAAAACAACCGTAGCTGTTTTATGCGGTGCTTTATTGAGGGCCCTAGGGACCTGAGGACTAGCGTCCAAAGTAAGAGCCCCCATCAACGGAAAATTTCACCGAGTTTATATACTTTTCAAAAACGATTACTTTATTAGGTCTTTGAGCTGTTTACCAGNTTATGCTAACAGAACCTCTAGAGATCATCCAGTCCAACTCCCTGCCAAAGCAGGTTCACTTCCATCAGGTCACACAGGAATGTGTCCAGGTGGGTTTTGAAAACCTCCAGAGAAGAAGACCACACACTCCCTGGGCAGCCTGCGCAAAGGCTCCCTCACCTGAACAGCACAGCAGCTTTTCCTTGTGTTTTAGTGGAATGTTTTGTGTTCCAGCTTCTCTCTCGGGCAAGAGTCTGAATGTTTTTGCCCCAGAGAGTGCTCGTTTGGCAAACACTGGCTAAATCCCACCAGTACCGGGCTGGCAGAAACGGCTGACGTGAGGCGCCCGACAGCCGCCGGCGCGCGGGCAGTGCCTCGCGGGCAGTGCCTCGCCACGCACCCCGTCACGCCCACCAACGGCCGCCGCTCGCGCGGACACGCCCCCCGCCAAGCGCTGGGGCAGGGGCGGGCCCGCGCAGCCCCGCCCGCCGACGCGTCCAACTCGCCGAGACAAGGTGGCGGGGTCCTGCGCCGAGCATGCGCGCTGCGGCGCTGGCCTAGCCCCCGGCGGCGCGAGTGCGCATGCGGGCGGCTCGCGCAGGCCCGGCAGATGCGGCCGTCGGTCTAGCCTCTCCTTTCGGCTGCCACGTACGGGTGTCGGCGGTGGCGGCCGTGCCCGGGCTCGGACAGGGCGAGAGGCCTCCACCGGCGAGACCGCAGAGACGCCAGAGCAAGAGAGCAAGGTGTGAGACTCAGCGCGCTGTTCCCGGGGGGAGCCGTTGCCGCATGCGTGAAGGCGGCGGGAGGGGGAGGGGTTGCGGGCTGGGGGTGAGCCTTTCCCCCTCCCCCATCTCCTCCCCTGGTTCCGGGGACGACGAGGCCCTTGGCCGAGAGGCTGCGAGACCCTTTTGCTTCTCCCCGGCCGCGCCTCAGGGAGGCTGAAGCCGTCCGTCGGCCTCTTCGGTCAGGGGTATGGGCTGTGATTTCTGTGTCCCATTGAGTCGGGCCTGCTCTCGTTGAAACTGGACTAAACGGAAGCGATTTCTTCTTTCTGTGACCCTCCTCATCCCTACTTGTTTTGAGGAAAACTCTCATGACTCCGTCCAGGGGGATTTACGAGACAGTGCTGCTTGGCTCTGTTTCTGTACTCTTCATGCTTCTGTTCCTTGTCCCATTTTAACAGCGAAAAAAGTGAAGCAGGAACTGCAGTTCTTCCCAGCAACGCTATTTTACTCAGCTGCAATGCAGAAAGGGTAGTGAAATCCAACATGGTTCTGATGACATGGCTTTGGAAGGGATCCTGAAGTGACTGACTTAGATTAGCCAGTCGCTGTCCACATGCACCATTTAGATTGGTGCATGATGTGACTAGAAAGTGAGCCAAAAGAGGAGGCCTCCAAAATGCATGTGGTACACCCAGAAGGTTAGAAAGATGCCATTGTGACTCATATGAAAAATAGCCTTTCTTATACAGGAGGACGTTTTTGTTGTTGATTGGTGGTTTGTTTTTTTGTTTTTTTTTTTTTTTTTTTAACCCTCAAGAAAGTAGACACTGTGATTGGTTCTATTATAAAGCTAATTAGTGTGTATTCTGGATGTCTTCTCTGAGAAACAAACACATGGGAGTCATCCATTCAGCTGTGTCACAGTGAAGGAAGAAAAGCTTGAATGCTGTGTAGCTCAATAATTGGGACACTTCACATAGTTTGCTGTAAAAGTTGCAAGCAGTTGCAGTGTTTAGAATCTGTCTCTTAAAATCCAGACACCATAAGCAGAATGGAGAACAGGTGGGGAAAAAAAAACAAGTGTATTTAAATGCTTTGCTGTTAACTTTTCGTGATCATTGGTAGACACACAGCAGATTTCTGTGTTGGTAAATAAGACAATAGTTCTGTAAGTACATTACAGTAGCTGTTTTCTTTGCACAGATACAAATGATGCATTCAATCTGTTGAAAGGCCACAGGAGCTCAGGCCTGTTCACCAAAATGCCTATCTTTGGGAATTATAGAAGAGTTTTGATTCTTACTGCTGTTAGTTTCTAAGTAGCTTTCATTGTAATGCCAAACCAGTGCCCAGCTCTAACGTTTAAACAACATGAGATGGTAGGTAAATGAATTAAGTTAAACCATTTTTAGAAGCATTGTCTGTATCCCATGTTTGTCCGCTGCTGTAAATTTTATTTGGAGCTGTAGTAAGGCTGGGATGAAAGTGACACCATCTTCTTGCATTATTAATTTAATAAGATGTGAGGAAGCAATTAGAAAAGTAGCCTCTTCCTGTTCACCTTTTTAATATGTCACAACAGTCTTATGTTCTCCCTGTCAGGAGCGGGTACAGCCCTTTTTTAAGGTGAACGTTCATACCCGGGATGAGGGGAGTAGCTGCCAGCCTCTGAGAACCAGAGAGAGGTTGTGTGAGTTCTCTGGGGTTTGCTTGCACCCTCCTTTTGTCCCATAGTTAAGTTGAAAGAGGAGAATTAGGAAGCCTAGTTTCTTGTGGATGCAAAGAACCTGCGTTTTCTTTCTGGTTTGCAGTGAATCAGCTAAATATCAGACTATGGTTATTTGATGTTAATTATGTATGTGAGAGACAAGGAGAAGAGTGCCGAGTAGGGTATGCCTGTTGAGTGAGATGGANTATATAGGACTGCTCCGTCTTATAGCTCTGGGCATTAAGCACTTGTGCAATAAACAGGTGGACTGCATGATCTTCATGCAGCTCATCAGGTAGGCTTTCCAGGAGAAAAAGCACAATTTTATGCTGAATTGAGGGCAAGCAGTATTTTTAAGTGGTTGTCTGTTCCTGACTGTAATTCCTTTTTGCCCATTTTGGTGGCTCTTCCTGTAGGAAAGTGGCAGTACTACTCTTTTCCTCTTGGTAGTCTGTCCTAATGCTCTGCAGTCTGTCCTTGAAGACTCAATGCTTAATGCCTCAGAGGCTTCAGCCTTAAGCTAAGAAATCTACTCCTCTAAATGCTACTACTAAATCGATCAAAATTTATTTTCTTTGATTTAACTTGAGGTTTTAAGGTGGAGACCATACAAATGAGTATTGTGAGACTGCTGAGGAAGATCATTGCCCTGGAAACTAACACATTATTGCTAGGAATTCCTATATGCAATTATAAAATTCAGAAAAAACTCTTCTTCTATTATGAAATTAAAACTTGTTCAAGATCTGGTTTAGTTGAACTTCAAACTGCTCAAAAGCGTTTAAACCGATTGTTACTTTATGGATAAAACAGTGATATTTTTCATGGGATCTATTCATTAGAATGTTCTAAAGTAAAAGATTGATATGAAGGGTATAACTCTAAAGAAATGTGACTATAAATAAATATTTCTTGCTTTTTTTTTTTTTTTTCTAGTGCAGCTTCCTGTTTTTGGGCACTGATAGTGCATGGCGACTTATCCTAACTCTGTCCTGAAGTGAGGTGGGAAATCTATCTGATAATTGAGCATCAGTAAGATAAACAAGGTAATGATCAATGGAAGTTTTTGGGAATGTGAAACAAAATCTATAAGTGGATGCTGTTATATTTTTTCAATGCTTTACATGAAAACAAAAAAAAAGCCCTCCAAAAAATGAAACACAAAATCCAAATTAAAAGTGCTAGACTGAGTTGATGTGCCTGCAGATGACACTTCTGTGTTTCAAAACGTGAATAATGCATTAGCAGGCATTAATGATATAAACTCCACCATTTTATTATAGTGTCTCAGCAGCAACCTGGCTGTCTTAATTACAGGTTGCCTTTCTCTGCAGTTAGACTGTATCCACCTACTTCCTGTTATGTCTGATTGGGAAAATGAGTTGTTCAGCAGTTCTTCTCTTGTTTTTTTGGACTAAATGAAAGGATTTGCATGAAACACTTGTATTAATTCCAAAACCCCCTTAAAATTTCACTGAAATGTAGAGATGGCATTATACTTCATCTTTTTAAGGCAAAACATTGTCATCAAAGCAAATAGAGTTAAGTGTATGTATAGGTGCATTAAGGTATGATGTATGAAAGGCTGTTAGCTGTCATGTTTCTCTAGTAGGAGTTTCAATGCCGTACTCTAACAATAGACTGACCAAAGCAAAATTCATTTTTTGCATCTGTTATAACACCCTTAAAGGTAAGGGAGAAATACCCGCACAGCTCTACCAAGAATTCTTTTTGCATAAGAGAACAAATAGTATGCTTGCCTGTGTGTGTTTTTGGAAATGTCAGTTTTGACATATAGGGCAGCCTCCTTTTACCATTTCCAGTATTTGTACTTCAGATGTTGTCATGGTTTGACATGACAGCCTTTTCTGATAAGGGGGAAGGGGCTGTAAAGATGGTGCCTGTAAGAAGTTGTTTGCAACTCTCCCCAGCTCTGAGCCAGACCCACTTCTGGGGCTGAGCCAATTAGGCGCCTCCACGATCGCTTTTTAAGAAGAAGCCAGAAGAGGAGGTTTCCTTCCTCCATCTTCTTCCTGCTTCTTCCTTCTTCTGTCCTTTCTTCTTCTGGCTGGTAGTGGTGCAAGGAGTAGGAACAGTTGGAGAAACAACCATGCGGACTCCAAGGTCAGTGATGAAAGAGAGGAGGAGGTGTACCAGAGCAGAGACTCCTCTGCATTCTATGGAGAGAACTGGTGAAGCTGAGATTTACTTTCATGTCTTTAAAGACTCCACATCAGCGGCAGAGACTCATTTTGCTACAGCTGACCCCGGACCAGGGGCAGCGATTCACTTCACTACAGACCCCGAGCCAGGGGCAGTGATTTTCTTCTTTAAAACTATGGCCAGAGCAAGCCGTGTCCCGGAGGAGGGACCCAATAGTCACAGCTGTGACTGTGGGAAGGAACCCATGAAAAAGCAACTCATGAAACCTATGCCCAGAAGAGGCCTTGTCCGGAGAGAGGGACCCTGTAACTGCAGAAACTGCAACCGTGGTGAAGAATCCACGCCAGAGATATTCACCAAGGACTCTGTCCCGAGAGAGGGACCCCATATCGGCAGAAGCCGCAGCTGCTGGGAGCAACCCACACCAGAGAGTTCGTTAAGGACTGTGTCCCGGGGGAGGAACCCCGTGTTGGAGCAGGGGAAGAATGCCAGGAGTCACCCTCATCTGAGAAGACAGAAGCGGCAGAGCCCATCTGTGAGAGACTGACCACATCCCCCATTCCCTGCCCCCCTGAGCCGTTGTGGGGGGAGGAGGTAGAGATATCGGGAGCAGTGAGCTGGGCCCGGGAAGAAAGGAGGGATGGGGGACGGAGATCTTAAAGTGCTGGTTGTAATTTTCTCATCATCCTACTCCCTTTTGCTTTTATTCCATTCTGTTTCTTGTAGAATAAACTTTCCTACTTTCCTCTCTAAGTCGAGTACTGGAGTTTGTTTTGCCCGGCACCATAACTGGCAGCGAGCCCTCCCTGCCCTTGTCTTAATCCACAACAACCTTGCTTATCTTTTTACTCCCATTTCGATGGGGCCTCTGCCATCCTAACGAGGGTGGGGGTGAATGGGGGCACTGAGCTAGAGACTGTAGTGGTGCTGCTCTGCTAGCTGGGCCAAACCACGACAGATGTTAAGATAACTGCTTCTTTAATTGCTCCTCCTTCCAGATCTATTGTTTTGGTCCTGTCCAAAACACTGGAGAAAGGAGGAGACATTTTACTAGCTGGCTAGATATCGTGTAATGTATTGTGTTTGACAAATTAGTCCATCATAGAATGTGTCCGAGACTGGTTCTCTGGAGAGCTTTGTAACAGTAGTGCTTTCTAAAGATGGAAAGCTTCAGAACTGTCATCAGATACATTTCAAACTAACAGTTGAGTTTTCTGAAATGTTTTTAATGTTTTGTTCTTAGTAGGTCTGCAGGCAATAAGGAATTCACCATGAATGGGCAGCTGGACTTGAGTGGGAAGCTGATCATCAAAGCCCAGCTTGGGGAAGATATTAGGAGAATTCCTATTCATAATGAAGATATCACCTATGATGAATTGGTGCTAATGATGCAAAGAGTTTTTAGAGGAAAACTTCTGAGCAATGATGAAGTCACAATAAAATATAAAGATGAAGGTAAGATTTAATTACTACTGTTTCTCTGATACAGTTTATCTATGGACAGAGACTACAATTCACCTCTTCAGAATTGTTCATATTCATTGCTAAATGCAAGTGATTTTATGTGCAATCCTTGGAATCAGACGACAGAAGCTGTATCTCTTGTGCTTATGGTATCTTGACAGTATAATGTCCTCCGTTTTTTCTGAAATATCAACTATATGAAAGTTCATTTTTTGCTGTTGTGGAAAGCTGATGCCATTGCAGGTTTCTCTTCTGACCACTCATTTAAACAAACATTTATTGTGTTCAGAGATAAAGTGGGTTTATAGGTGAGGAGTGAATAAACATATATGATAATGTAAGCTCTTTTAAGACTTTGAAAACTTGATTTATGTAGTAATGATTCTTATATTTTCTTCCATCAGTAAAGATTAGAAGAAGCTTCTAATTTAACCTGAAATACTTCCTAAAAGTGATCTTTCTGCAGTGTGATGGGTTGAATCTGTTGGATGTTGGTTGTTTCAAAGAAAATCTCAGTCATTATTGCTAAACAAACACAACCTCAGGAAAGAAGGTCTTCCACAGAATGAAAAGGCCTTGAGATGCGTGGAAAGAGAATTGTGGTTCAGAGCATTTTTCTTCTTTGAATGTCAGCGTGGGTGTGATGGGTTTATGTGGAGCTGCTTTTTGTTAGCAGGGGAACAGCCCCCATAAGCAGCTCCTGAAACCTCCCCCGACTCTGAGTTTTGGACCCACTTGCTGGCCCTGCTGGGCCAGTCTGATGCAGCCCATGGTGAGAGTGCAGGCTGTGCCTCTGACCTATGGACAGCAGTGGCAGGACTGAAAGTTGCCAGCAGCTCTGAGAGAACTTTGTGCTCAAGGGGTTGTTTTGGACCTTGTCTCAGAGAAAATGGAGAGGAGCTGCAGTCAGTTTGCAGTAGTCCGTGCAGGGCTGCCCAGTGTGTGAGACCCCACAGTGGAGCAGGGAAGACTGATGAGAAGTCCTCCTTGGAGGTGAGACAAGCGGCAGGAGCCAGTGGGGGGTGCAGGGAGATGGGAGGTAAAGACACCAGGACCAGGTGCCTGAGCCCCTGAAGATAGTAGGTGTAGGGTCAAGGGGATCTTAAAGGGGCTGGTTTTACTTTTCATGATCGCCCTACTCTGTATTGCTTTCAGTTGGGCATTTCTGTTTGTTGTGCTATTGATTGGTGGTGGATGAAATGAAGTTTTGTTTTCTTCCCTAAGGTGAGTAGTCTTGTCTGTTTTGTCCAGGACCGTAAATGGTGAGTGAGCCCTTCCTGTCCTTAGGATGTTTCAAAGACCCTTGGTACTCATGGCCAATCATGATCCTGGGATAGGTTCTAGGGTAGGCCTAAGCCATGACAGTGAGGTGTGGATAAGTTATTTAATTTGAGACAGAGGTATAGTGTTCATAAAATAAAAACTCGGAATGAAGTGATAAAATCTAAAGTTTCTGATAATTATGCTGCTGTGTAGCAAAAGAGTTACATTACTGAAGCATTCAGGTTCATTTTTCTTAATAGCGCTGAAAGACTTCATTACTGTCTGTGGTACCTAAAATGTCAAATAACTTCTGTTCATACATCTGGGAAATAAAATTTCACTTTGAATAACCCTGAGACAGTTTTATTCAGGCTTATGAAGCTTTTGAGAGAGACTGCTTATCAAAATTGATAGGCAGTGAAGGGCTAATATTTGGATCTTGATCTCTAGTGAGAAGAAAGCTCAGTGGATTTGTGTTAGTTTTGTTTTTGTCTTATCACATCATTTATTTATTTTTTCTTTCTGGAATGAGAGGTGAAAGGAAATTGGTGGATGCTTTTTCATTAGGTTAAAGCTTCTAGTCCTTTTTTGCATCCTCACTTGTTCTTTAAGTGTAGTTCTCTGTTTTGTTTTCCATCCTTCCACCTGTCTTTTTTTAAAGAAGATAACAGTATATGGAGACTATAATTATAGTTTCATTCTTTGGTTGTTTTCACAGCCTAGAGACCTTCTACTTTTAATTTTAGCTTTCTTTGTCTCAGAATGTACTAATTCTTCCCTGAGATGGAATTTCAGTGTATGTTGTCCTACCTGATAGTCGCTAACAAAAACGTTTAAACATTGTTAAGATCAGAGGAAGTTTCAAGTCATTAAGGAAGAAGTTAACAGAACTAGGCTTCAGTTTTATTTTCATATGAGAACTGTAGTATTCTTGAAGTTTCTAAGATTCTTCTTTCAATTTCTATTGCTGTCACTGGAAACATTGGAATACATACGTTCTACCTACTTCCATTTTGTTATTTATCCTTCTTTGTCTGTTATGGAAAGATATTTTAGATTGGTCTAAAGATTTCCACTACTTCTACAGCCTCTATCTGAGTCTTCTCAGAATACATATGCACACTCTTTGAGTGTTTGGGGGAGTAACTCATCAACCCCTTTTGGCTTTGTTTCTTTTTGGTATATGTGATGTGATTTCTGTGAGGTGAAGGCCTGAATATGTGACTTTCTACTTAAAATGAGGACTGCCAGCAGTGAATTTATAGGGATCAAAGAGTAGAATTGCATCTTAAGCACGCTATGTTATTGAGTTACATATGCTAAAGCTGCTATGAAGCCAATAATAGAATATTTACTTTTAGTTAGGCTTGAATTTGAAATTAGAGTGTATAACGTGAGATTGGCCTTTTCATTCTTGTTATTCATTACTTTGCAGTAGAAGTTAATGTCTCTGTGTCAGAGCCAATAATGTGTTATGAACTCAGACCGCATGTAATCAAGGTGGTGTCAGTAATGTCTCTACCCATGATAAATTGACTGAAGTGAAAGAAGCCTAGATTTTTGGTGGTGTTTTTTTTAATTTTCTTCTTCCAAAGTAGTTAAGAAAAAAAAAAAGATAGACAAATCTAGTAGTGAGGAAGCAGAGCTGGGCAATGATAACAAGGCAGATTTCTAATGTCTTAAATATTTCTATTTTTTTCTAATTTTCAATGTCATAAAAATTGTAATGTGTCATGATGTTGCAGAGTTAATGCTAAAATAGTTTCTAGTCCATTAGTAAGCTAAAGGAGTCACTAGCTTACACTAAAGATAAAAAATAAATAAATTGGCATAGCAGGGAATATTTGAAGTAAATGGGAAATTGCAGAGAATGAAAGCTGTCTGTTGTAAAAATGAGAAAGCTATGTCCTTCAAATTACAAGATCAGTAGAGCAAATAAACGAAAGTCTGCCTTTTTCAACAGAAAATAATTAAGGCTCTGTATTCCTGTCTGTATCATATTAACAGAAATTACGTTTGTTGACATTTGTTACATATAGTAAGTCTAATGACTTACTAAACAAACTTTGCATTTTCAGGAACTTAAAATTGTTGCACTTAATTGTTAAACTTGAATTGTTAGACTTTTGAATGCCTTGCCATACATGTATGCCTTATGAATCCCAGCATATGCTCTACCTGGCTAATAGCTTGATGATTGCTAACGGGAATCATAGAACTGACTTTATGCTTCAAACAGAATCCTGTATTTAGGGTTTTTTGGCCATTTTCCTGCTGGCGATTTAAAATAGAAACTTGAGCTTCTGAATGCCTTTAACAGATATTAAAATAGATAAGGGAGAATAAGATGGAATGATCTAGATTCTTTTGGGTGATATTAATCTATGTAAACTATCTGTATTAATATATATTTTTATTTGGCTGTGTAGGGTAAACTGCTTAGAGCAGGAGCCTTTGTTGAGGTAGTGAATCTGAGTACTGACTGGTTGGTATGACAGAATAGCATCCTAAGATGATCTGCCTGTGTTATGCATGATCAAGGGAAGTAACTATTATTTACTGTGTTACCCGGAGAATGTGAAATTAGAAGGGCTTTCTGTTAAGACATCAATGGATTTCAGTGTCAGCATTTAGGAAATGATACTGAAAAGCTGGAGGAAGTGTTTGAGTTGGAGAGACAGGCACCTCAACCCCCTCACATGCCCACACTTTACTGCCAAAGAAAAAGGACTGTGTAATATTCATGAAGTTACTTGTTTGGAGTCTGATAGTATAAAGTCTTGTTATGGATCAGAATGGCAAACAGGAAGACTATTACCTTCCCCTGCATGACCCTGCTGAGGCCCCAACAGGAAGTCTGTGCTCAAACTCAAATGTCTTAGAGAAGCTGGGAAGGGTCCGTTAGGATGTGGTGAGGGTGGTGTGGGGATATAGGGCAGGTGGCCTGCCTGGAATGTTTGAGGGAGCTAGGCTTGTTCATTCTGCTAAAAATGAGGCTGAGGGCAGAGGTGACAGCAGCCTCCAGCTAACTGAGTGGGCATTGCAAAAAACCGTTGTATCCAAACTGTTTTGGGTAGCACCGGATGGCAACAGTCATAAACTGCAATCTGAGAGGCTGAGCAGGAGTTTTTGTGAGGAGGCCAGTGTGTCACTGGAGCAGGTTGCCCAGTGGAGTTTTGGAGCTTCTTTTCTTGGAGACTTTCCAGTCTCCACTCAGTGAATCTATGACTGATACTGCTATGAACCACTGTTTTTTGAAAATGGGAAAGTGCAAACAAGACACTGGATACAAAAACCTCATTGGAGGCAACAATAGGCATTTCAGGAAAACTTGAAAATGATTCTGTATGTCATTAGTTTGTTAGTATTTGTAAGATTTCTTGTTTATTTGTGTTAGAAAGCAAATTGATTGAAGACTGATGGGCATTGTTAGGTGTTCTTAATGGTAATATACTAAGAAAATCTTCAATTCCAGAGGGAATTGAAGTTGTGCTTAGGTATGACAAAATTACAGTGTCTTCATATTTTGTTTTTTTTTTTTTTTTTTTCATTTACCATCATGTGTATTGTAACTGTTTGTACTGAAGCATTAATTCTTTGAAAATTGTAATCATAACTTTTATACAATTGGAACTTTGTCATCAATGCATAAGGAATAGCTCTGAATTTTTAAGCAGTCATCTGTAATTAGAAACGTCTGTCTTCATCTGTCAACAGAGCTTCCTTGTAGTAATGTTTTAGGGAGCAATATTGGTAGCTTGGAGTTGGCTTTGTTCCAAGATGTATGTCATCTGACTAATCCTATTGCTTCTGGAGATGAAGCTTCATTGGATAGGACCTTATCTCAGATTCCAGTCATCAAGCTGTTTTGTCCTGCTGCCCCTTTTCTTTCCCTCTCCAGTACACGTTTTCCTGCTAACATGTTGTCACTTTTTCCTTTGTACTGCCTAAGTTACGTTCATTTAATCTATTAATAATCTGTTGAATATGTTAAAACAGCAGAAAATCTATCCTGCTGTTTTATCTCTGACCTTGTAGAGTAAGTAAATATGTTAATTTGGATTGTATTGACTCAGGTTAAAAATTGTGAGAGACCAGACTTAATGGGAACTTGATATCTCTTTTGAGTATTAATAAAATGAAAGGTGTTCAGTGCTTTAAACATAGCTCTTTGTATCTTAAGAATAAAGGAGGATCCCATACCATTCTAATACAGTTTCTGTGACTGATGGCAAAGTGCAAATTTGTTAGGATGCATTGGAATGGGAGTTCCTTTGAAAAGTGATAGACAGAAAAAATAACTAAGAGTTGAGACTTCATGTCAAATTCCTGATTTGAAAGAAAAGTTTTCTTCTCATTGCTTTGACATCTTCATGTCTTCATTCCTTCATTCCTTCATTCTTCATTCCTTCATTGTGTCTTAAGGTTGATAGATATTTTTATTATTCACTTTTACAAAAGAACTTTATTGTCATTCCCATGTTGAAAATCAATCCTGCACATCAATGTTCTGAATATAACCTGAGAAGTTGTTCTAGTCAATGAAAACATTCTCTTATTACCATGTGTGGTTTGTGTTTTAAAAATTGAACGGGGATTGGCTTGTACCATCCAGCTTGTCTCTCCTGTCTGCTCCCGAACAGCATAGTTTTGGAGCCAATTGGCATATAACTTTATCTATTGGCATAATTCTTTCTTGGTGTTGGACTTTGTGAACTCTTAGCTCTGACATTTCATCCTGTATGTAAATATAAAGAATGGTGAGCTATATAGAACTTCCAAGGGGCTGATGTCAGAAGACTCCCTTTTGAAGTCTCTCTGCTTCTATGCATAATTTGTCTGCATGCTGACTCTCATCACACTAAAATAATAAACTTTTTCCCTAGTAAGTTCAGAATCAAATAGGAAAAGTTACTTTTGAGTAATGAAGTAACACTTCTGCCCTAGTGTGCAGTTCAGTGCTTAAAGGCTTTGCTTTTAATGCAGTTGTTTTTTTTTTTTCAGATGGAGATCTTATAACAATTTTTGATAGCTCAGATCTTTCCTTTGCAATTCAATGCAGTAGGATACTTAAGCTGACATTGTTTGGTAAGTATAGAAGATTATCTCTTTCTTTTTTTTTTAGTAATGTCTGTTAACAATCGGGAATGGAGCTTTACTGGAAGGTACGAAAAACTTTGTCATCTCAAAGAATTAAGTCAGTTGAAAATATTGGATTAATACGTGATATCTTTTGATGTTTCATATGACATCTGAGCTTACAGAAACTGAAACTATTTCTTTTTGTAAGATTGCATAAAATATTTGCATACATATATATAAGTGTGGTCAGTGTTTTTTTTCTTAATCTTGTTTTCCATGTTATCTTCCACTCTGGCATTTCAGCACAGGAGCACGAGAAATAAAGGATGATTATCTTGCAGTGTTACTAGCACACTGTTAAAAACTAATGTTATTTGCTTAACAGTGAATAGATTTCGGTATTGATCCTTTGCATAAAATCATTCTTTATTTGCAAGCTAATATTGGTAAACTAACACCTAGTTCCAAGGAACAGCAAACAGCCTTTAATTTGGACAACCTTATTCATGAATTGCAGCAGTGTTGTGTGTGCTGCATTAGTTCTGAAGACACTTCCTAAAGGGAGAGCTTTTCTCAGCCAGGTACAGTGTTTGTATCGTTCTGGGTATATTCATGAAAATGAATGAATGATGCAAAAACTTACTGCAGACTCTGCAGTTCTAGTACCGTGGATTATGCTAAACTGAGATTATATTAAAGGAACAAAAAACTCTAGAATGAGTTCAGTTTGTGTTGGCTAAACTTGTTACTAGGAATAAGACAAAGGATGCTATAAGCAAGTAAAAGTTGGGATTTTAATTTTGAAAAAAAACCCTTTGAACTGGATGTCAAAATGATAACCACAGTTGCTGTTTTACAGTGAATGGACAACCAAGACCCTTAGAGTCTAATCAGGTGAAATACCTACGTCGAGAGCTGATAGAACTTCGCAACAAAGTCAATCGTTTGCTGGACTGTTTAGAACCACCGGCTGAACCAGGACTTTCCACTAGTCTGCCTGACAGTGGTAGGCAGCTTGGCAAAGAATGGTTTGGTTTAATTTGCAGAGTTGTGTGCTGTTTTAACAGAGTGAAAACTAGAGGCTTGAATACGGGTTGTAATCATTCTTAATTGCTGCTTTATGATTCTGAACTTAATTTTCAGGCTTCAGTTATTTCAGAGGTAGAATTCTAATGCTAATTATCTGAAGTAAAGCACTAAGTTAACTAGGGACTAAAATTTCAAAGTCTTGAGGTTTTTTTTTGTACGGTATGAAAATGCTGTAACTAACTCTTGTGAGTCACAGCAATGTTTTGAAAGGGCTTTGAGCTGAATTAATAGTTTGTTGTTGCTGAAGTTTTTGCTCCCAGCTGAGCACTTCCACTGCTTACTTTGGGCCAGCTCTGGTGCTTATCTTGTGTTGCTAAGCGAGTTTGATTCAATAAACACGAAAAAGTGAATTCAGCAAAAATTATATCCACTTTTTTTGCCAGGTTAGGAAATTCAATCCACACAGTTTCAGCTCAGACCAGCATCAGAGCTGTCTTAGGGTAAGCAGTGCAAGTGTTAAGTAAGGGTGGGAAAAGATTACCAGGGAAGGGCACAATGGGGAAGGAAGCCATATTCTCTCAGTTTTGAGGCGTTGATCTCCTAGCTTAGGGTTGTTGTGCTGTAAAAACAATATCTCTGCCTGCTTTAATACAGGTTTTGAGTAAGATGGGCACAGCAAATAATGACGAAGTCATGAAATGCACCGTTCTCATTGGAGCAGTGAACCAAGAACTCTGGCCTGTTAGGAAGTGCTGCTTTTGTATTTTACACTTTGAAGTTTCCCTTGTTCTGTTGTTTAAGAAATCTCAGCCTCTGTTCCTACTATAGAAGCAATTCCTAATTTTAGTGGAATACCATGGATTAAACTGTCTGGGAGGAGACTAGGGTGATAATCTTGCAGTGTAAACAAAAGTAGCCAGTCTATCTGCACTTGCTGGTTTTTGAGAGCAGTGTAGCACTTCCCTAGATAAGGGATTTCTGAGTAATTCAGTGTTACTTGTATCGCTGCAAAGAGATGAACTTCACCTCTCATCTTAGGAACAATTTAGGGAGAGGGGGATAGACCCAAGCAAAAACTGCAGTTGATAAAACACTGTAATAACCTGGAGTCTATCCTGTAAGAAAATTTTTTTTTGTTTGTGGTTTTTTTTTTGGTGTGTGTGTAAAATTCTCTGTAGGCAGTTCCTACCAGAACAATTTGTCTGAAGCAAGAGCCTCGTGTCTTTGAATTTAAGACACAATGATACATGATATTGATACTCCACAGTATTAGTGTGTCTTTAACTGTGCAACCAAACTTAGAATTTGTGATTTCAGATGGATCACTGATTCATCACTGATATCCTAACATGAGCATTTCAATAAGTAAAAAATTTTAAAATGCTCACGGCTATGCAATTTTAAAGTTACTGTGGTTATATAGATAGGATAGTGTTTTAGTTCTCAAAAACTAACAATTGGACATTTTGTTTTGTAGATGCTGTAGATGGCAGGGAAGAAAAGCCTGCTGCTACTGACTCTAATGTTAAGCCATCTACTCAAGTTATAGCAGCAAGCATGTCTGCATTTGACCCACTAAAGAACCAGGATGAAATCAGCAAGAATGTCATGTCAGCATTTGGCTTGACAGATGATCAGGTGTCAGGTAAGAATATGCCTTTTGAAAATGAAAGCAAAACCTACTCCTAGTTGATGACTTGAATCTTGATTTGTAACAAAGCATTTGTATTTCAGATGTATTAAGCTGTGTTCTGTATCACTGTTTCTTTTCAGAATTCTAAAACTGGATACGTTAGAGTGTTGTAACTATGTTAACTCCCATATATAAAATTTGAAATGTTGGTTTTGGCATTGTTTTTTTAGTTATAGAGTAGAAAACAGCTTAAATTTCTAAACCCAAATTATTTAAAGGTATTTTGTTAGAGTATCTTAATTGTAATCTGCCAAGGACAGAAAAAGTATCTGCTACTCTGCCTTAGGCATTGATCTTGGAGTTCCTGTTCTTGACTTGTGCTTCAGCAGTTTGGGTCGGTCAGAATGTTTTGTACAACTCCACCTTCTTGCTGTTAGATTTCTAAAGCACATAGTGTCAACTCCTATGCTGTTAACAGAAAGGAATGACATACTTGTTTGAATTATATTTATTTTTGAAGAGCTGCATGATTGTTGGTCCTAGTAGTAGAATACTAAACATCTAAAAACTGACTTTACTCAACTGCATAAGATAGCATAACTGAAAATAGAAAAACAGTTCAGAATGTCGTAACGTGACACAGAACACAGAGATTTTGCACAGAGTCTGCCTGGATCTGGCAAGGTTTAATGTAACATCAAAACCTGAAAATAGAGCTGCTGTTAGCTAACAGGATTTGCTGTTCACGGTCAGCTTCAGAGCAGTAAATTTTACACAGTGTATGAAGTAATGATGCAGATGGACAAACTAATAGCAACTGGAGCTTGTTTCTACAATATGACTGCCTTGGCAAAAGTGTGAAGAGATATGAATGGATTTGCACTGCTTGATTGAAACTGTGGGATCCAAAGCTGTAGCCCCAGAGTGATTGTCTTCAGGTTGGGGTACTAGTCTGTGCATCAAGCACATTGAAGGATCTCTTTCTCTGTGGCATGTTTTGGGTACTATGACAGCATGGTTATTTCACAAACCAGATAAATGTTGGATGGTACTTGAAAACTTAAAATGATCTCTCTGAATAATGGAATAATAGAGTATAAAATACAGCTAGAGGAAAATTTGAGGTAATTTTTTAAGGAAGCGATTTTGTCTTTTGGTACAAAGCCTTAGTGTCATTTACTGCTTTGATCATGTCATCAGTGATGCTTCAGTGTTTAAATGTCTCTCCGATACTTCCGAGTGAACTGACTTGGCCATGATTTGAATGTACAAATAACTTCAGAGAGACATTTAAACAGGATATAAGAAATCCTATTTCACAGAATCACAGAATGGTAGAGGTTGAAAGGAACTTTTAGAGGTCATCTAGTCCAACCCCCCTGCAGAAGCAGGTCCACCTAGATCAGATCACATAGGAACGTGTCCAGGCAAGTCTTGAAGACCTCCAAGGAAGGAGACTCCACAGTCTCCCTAGGCAGCCTGTTCCAGGGCTCCCTCACCCTCACAGTAAAACAACTTTTTCTTACATTTACATGGAACTTTGTGTGTTCCAACTTCAGCCCCCTGTCCTTCATCACCCCTTGTCCTGTTGCTAGATACAATAGAAAAAAGCGATGCCTCAACCTCCTGACACCCACCATTTAGATACTTATTAACGAGATCACCTCTCAGTCTTCTCTAGACTAAACAGCCCCAGTTCCTGCAGCCTTTCCTCATAAGGAAGATGCTCCAGTCCCCTGACCATCTTGATGACCCTGTGCTGGATTCTTTCCAGCAGTTAGTTCCCTGACCCTCTTGAGCTGGGGAGCGCAGAACTGGACAGAGTGCACCAGATGAGGCCTCACCAGGGCAGAGTAGAAGGGGAGCAGAATGTCCCTCCACCTGCTGGCCACACTCTTCTTGATGCATCCCAGGACGCCACTGGCCTTCTTGGCTATGACAGCACATTGCTGGCTCATGGTTAATTTGCTGTCAGCCAGGACTCCCAGGTCTCTCTCTGCAGAACTGCTCTCCAGCAGGTCGACCCTCAGCCTGTACTGGTACATGGGGTTGTTTCTTCCCACATGCAGGTCTCTGCCCACCTCTCAAGCCAGTCGGGATCCCACTGAATGGCAGCGCAGCCTTCTGGTGAATCATCCAGTCCTCCCAATTCGGTGTCATCAGCGACCTTGCTGAGTGTACACTCTGTCCGCTCATCAAGGTCATTGGTGAAGATACTGAACAAGACTGGCCCCAGAACTGATCCCTGAGGAACTCCACTGGCCACAGGTCTCCAGCTTGATTCTGTGCCATGAATCACTACCCTCTGGGCTCTTTCATTCAGCCAGCTCTCAATCCACCTCACCGTCCACTCATTTAAGCCACACTGCCTGAGCTTTCTGATGAGGATGTTGTGGGAGACAGTGTCAAAAGCCTTGCTGAAGTCAGGGTAGATGACATCCACTGACTGCTCTCCCCTCATCTAGCCAGCAAGTTATGCCCTTGTAGAAGGCTTATCAAGTTGGTCAAACAGGATTTCCCCTTGGTTTGTAAAGCAATGATGTATATAAAGGGCAAACCCAGAAGTAGGCAGATTTGATTTATTTTCCCTCTTATAAAGGTACCATGAAAACACAATTAAGGGCTTGTTGGATGTTTTTATTGTGTAAATATAACATTCTTAAAATTGAAAGTGCATTTGCAACAACTCTAATACTTATCCTTAACTTTAAGCATGTATTTTAAAGTAGTGTGGCATTCATATGGTTAAGAGCTGGAAAGATCCAGGTTTAAGCTCTCTTATTTCTTACAAAATGTCTTGCATTTATAGTATATTATACCTGTTCACATGTTTATTTCAGAACTTCTCATAATGTAGAGAAAAACCTGAATTCATTGTTTCTGTGCTCTCTTCGAGTGCTAGCTGGAATATTTTCAGAATTGTTGAAGGAGATAATAGCTTTTAGACTGAAACCTGCCATGTTCTGCCTGGGAGTACAATTTTAACAACTACCTTGGAGGATTTGTGTTTACAGGCCATGTGACTGTTGGTAGAACACTTTGTGGCCTGGGCCCATGTGGGCCACAGTAAAACACCACTACGTTTAGAACAGTTTTGTGCAGCCCTTCACCTTTGCTGCAGTGGAGAAAGAATAGGTAAATAGGTGCATGGTCTGTCCAAAAGTAGCATGTCTTCAGCATAAGTGTGCAAGGTTAATGCTTGAAGCTGGGGAAAAAACATGTTACTGTGGGGAGTTTTATCCCACAAATGGATCAGGTTTATTGGAAAGATGAAATTTCAGTGACCTACAGGTAGATGGAGAATTCTGACCGCCCCAGTATTTTCAAAGGACTGTTTGTATGTGCAAATATATATTTAGTTTTAGCAGGGGTGTGACTCTTCAGATGTGAATCTATGAAAAGTTGGAAAGGGTGTAAAAGCTTTGCAAGCAAATGGTCTTGTTATTAGACTTTTGGATTCTAGCTCTGTTCATTTCACGTGCTGTATCTTGTTCTTGCTGGTCTAGGACCACCCAGTGCCCCCGCTGAAGAGCGATCAGGAACCCCGGACAGCATTGCTTCCTCCTCTTCTGCGGCCCACCCACCTGGTGTTCAGGCACAGCAGGCACCGTACCCCGCAACACAGCCCCAGGCTGGTCAGGTGGAAGGTAAGCAGCTTGTTTTGCTGCTATTTAAGATGTGAATAATGGTGTCTGAGTTGACTAATCAGTAGCTAGGACTTCCGGTTAGCAGACCAAAAGTTGATCTCAAACTACAACTTATCTGTGCCACTCGGCAGAAAACCTTTTTTCCTGACGTGCTATTCAGTTTAGAAACAGCAGATGGAGCAGTAGCTTTATGTAAAGCTGTAGGGAATGTAACATGAGGAGCATTGTCAGGATACTGCTCCCTACTTGCACCCATGCTCACTTTACTGTGACAGATTTATATACACTGCACTCAAAAGCCATCTGAGGATCTTAGTTTGTGTCACACATTGGATTGTGTCAAGCTTCCATTCACTTAGCACTTTGTTGGTTTGTCTACAGTGACTTTGTATCTAACAAAACAGCTGTTGCATTGCTGCTTTGTTATAAAGGCTCCTGCTAGTCAACTTAGCTCACATGTGTTGTAGTTTTCCTGTGAAAACCTTGAGAGCCTTGGTGGGTACCCCTTTAAAGCTTAAGGTCTTAGCTCTGATATTCAGAGTCCTTTGTACTATGCTCTTTTACATGTTATTTGACTTCTAAGAGTAAAATTCGGAAGTTTGCTACATTTGGGCTGCATTTTTCTATCGATACTTTTTAAGAGCACTCAGCCTTCGGGTCTGCATAGTTCTGTCTGTGGAATAACTTTTTGTTGGCTATTTCTACCTCCATACAAAGCGCAATATGAAGTTGTTTCTCTGTTAGTTTAGAAACAAGATACAACCCTTTGCTGCTTTCTATACTGACCTAATGCTGCAATACATGAGAGGTGTTTATTGAGGGTGCTCACAGTATCCACAGTCACCTGAAATATCTTATCTGAAAGGCATTGGTAACATTTTGATTGAGCAGAGTATTAGAGCAACTTAGGTATAGTATTTAAGCAGGTATGTTGTGTTGGTAGCAGTAAAGCTTGTAAAACACTTGGTTTGCCTCTTTCAGCTTTTTTATTTTTTTCTTGCTTCTTGAAGAATTAGTCAAGTGATATTAAGAGACAGCAAGAGACATGTTTGTAGCTTAAGAATCTGTTTGCTGTCTGTGTGTGGAAGTTGATTTTGGAAAAAAGATGCTTAAGTTTCTTCTGTTAGCAGCCAGAAAATGAAATAATATACTCAGAAAATATACTCTCTACTACTAAACTTGCATTTTATGTATTTGGTCAGTCGTTCTGGTGTATCAGGCATGAATTTTAATGGCATAGTTTGCCAATAAATGTTATCATGATTGTAATTGGTTATTAGTTGTTGTTTATGAATACCAAGTCAGCTTATCTCTGTATGCCTATACAAACGAATGACTTGCTTCTTTCNAGTGGAGAAAGAATAGGTAAATAGGTGCATGGTCTGTCCAAAAGTAGCATGTCTTCAGCATAAGTGTGCAAGGTTAATGCTTGAAGCTGGGGAAAAAACATGTTACTGTGGGGAGTTTTATCCCACAAATGGATCAGGTTTATTGGAAAGATGAAATTTCAGTGACCTACAGGTAGATGGAGAATTCTGACCGCCCCAGTATTTTCAAAGGACTGTTTGTATGTGCAAATATATATTTAGTTTTAGCAGGGGTGTGACTCTTCAGATGTGAATCTATGAAAAGTTGGAAAGGGTGTAAAAGCTTTGCAAGCAAATGGTCTTGTTATTAGACTTTTGGATTCTAGCTCTGTTCATTTCACGTGCTGTATCTTGTTCTTGCTGGTCTAGGACCACCCAGTGCCCCCGCTGAAGAGCGATCAGGAACCCCGGACAGCATTGCTTCCTCCTCTTCTGCGGCCCACCCACCTGGTGTTCAGGCACAGCAGGCACCGTACCCCGCAACACAGCCCCAGGCTGGTCAGGTGGAAGGTAAGCAGCTTGTTTTGCTGCTATTTAAGATGTGAATAATGGTGTCTGAGTTGACTAATCAGTAGCTAGGACTTCCGGTTAGCAGACCAAAAGTTGATCTCAAACTACAACTTATCTGTGCCACTCGGCAGAAAACCTTTTTTCCTGACGTGCTATTCAGTTTAGAAACAGCAGATGGAGCAGTAGCTTTATGTAAAGCTGTAGGGAATGTAACATGAGGAGCATTGTCAGGATACTGCTCCCTACTTGCACCCATGCTCACTTTACTGTGACAGATTTATATACACTGCACTCAAAAGCCATCTGAGGATCTTAGTTTGTGTCACACATTGGATTGTGTCAAGCTTCCATTCACTTAGCACTTTGTTGGTTTGTCTACAGTGACTTTGTATCTAACAAAACAGCTGTTGCATTGCTGCTTTGTTATAAAGGCTCCTGCTAGTCAACTTAGCTCACATGTGTTGTAGTTTTCCTGTGAAAACCTTGAGAGCCTTGGTGGGTACCCCTTTAAAGCTTAAGGTCTTAGCTCTGATATTCAGAGTCCTTTGTACTATGCTCTTTTACATGTTATTTGACTTCTAAGAGTAAAATTCGGAAGTTTGCTACATTTGGGCTGCATTTTTCTATCGATACTTTTTAAGAGCACTCAGCCTTCGGGTCTGCATAGTTCTGTCTGTGGAATAACTTTTTGTTGGCTATTTCTACCTCCATACAAAGCGCAATATGAAGTTGTTTCTCTGTTAGTTTAGAAACAAGATACAACCCTTTGCTGCTTTCTATACTGACCTAATGCTGCAATACATGAGAGGTGTTTATTGAGGGTGCTCACAGTATCCACAGTCACCTGAAATATCTTATCTGAAAGGCATTGGTAACATTTTGATTGAGCAGAGTATTAGAGCAACTTAGGTATAGTATTTAAGCAGGTATGTTGTGTTGGTAGCAGTAAAGCTTGTAAAACACTTGGTTTGCCTCTTTCAGCTTTTTTATTTTTTTCTTGCTTCTTGAAGAATTAGTCAAGTGATATTAAGAGACAGCAAGAGACATGTTTGTAGCTTAAGAATCTGTTTGCTGTCTGTGTGTGGAAGTTGATTTTGGAAAAAAGATGCTTAAGTTTCTTCTGTTAGCAGCCAGAAAATGAAATAATATACTCAGAAAATATACTCTCTACTACTAAACTTGCATTTTATGTATTTGGTCAGTCGTTCTGGTGTATCAGGCATGAATTTTAATGGCATAGTTTGCCAATAAATGTTATCATGATTGTAATTGGTTATTAGTTGTTGTTTATGAATACCAAGTCAGCTTATCTCTGTATGCCTATACAAACGAATGACTTGCTTCTTTCAATGGAGTTTTAAGGATGCACTCATTTGAATTAAATCAATACAACAAAGCTGTTTCAGGTTAGTGCTGTCTCTTGTGATGTGCTCCTGCTTTTGTACCACTAAATACAGTTGCTGAACACACATGAGAAACAATTCTACAAATGTGGCTAATTTTTTAGTCTTTGGTGAAAGAGGTGAAGTTCATTCATGTAAGCACTTCATGGTCTTTTGGGGAAAAGAATGTTGTGTGAACATACTTATTTGGTCTTTTCTTCTGAATGAAGCCAAAGTGTCTGTTTCAGTGCACAGGAACAATGGTAAATGCTGGCAGGTCCTTGCCTGTCAATAAGCACTGCATGCAGTAGCTCATCTTGTTTTCAGAATAAAAAATATCCAATGAGAGCGAAAACTCTGTGTTTTCAGGGACCTCTAGGATCCCTGGCTGAATTAAGGGATGTAAATTAAGAATGTTTTCTTGAATGGCATTGGAACACCTCTCTGATCCTCAGTAATGCTTCAGTCCTGGTGAAGATAATGAGTTTCGAGAAAACTCCATGGTTTCTTTTGTATCCTATTACCTGGAGTCTCCAGCAGGTGCCACTGTGGCCTCTCTGTTAGCCTGCAGGTTATCCTGAGACTGGCAGCCTCCTGCTTCGTCTCCTAGGACTTCCCTCTAACAGCAGAGTTTAAGAAACAGAAAAAAGACTTTCTGAGTTTCTAAATCTTATTGATCAGGCTAACAGGCTTAAATACTCTTCAGGCCCTGCATTTACCACTCTTGTCATCCCACAATAATTGCATATCAAATAATATTTTGAACGACTGCACCAGTATAAAATATTTTTAACGCTTTAGTGTGAATGTAAACCACCAAAGCTTTCAGCTGCAAGTAATGCAGAGAAAAGAACCACCAAGGAGTTGTTTTAAAGCAGTATGCACAGGCATATGGAAGGACCTTGAGTGGAGTCTAGTTGCTTTTGTCTGAGTGCAGTTCAGAAAGTAGAGCTTGTAGTATATTTATACAGTCTGCTGGTCTTTGCAGAATGAATGATAGTACAGTAACACTGTATAATACTAAAGTTTCCATGTCTGCTTCAGTTCAGCTAAGCTTTAGGTTTGGCAGCTAATTGGTTTTGTTCTTTGTGCCCGTTACTGAACTGAAAAATAGCAGAAGTCTAAGGCCTAAACAGAGGCCACAAGTCTAAACAAATATTTTGCCTCTTCTTGACAAGAAATTGGAAACAAGGAGTTTAGGAAAAATTAGCACTGAGTTGGAATACCCGAGCTTAAGAATGTATGGCTTTATTTTTGCTTTAGGGTGTATACCGCTGGCTCTTTTAAGAAAACTTGGCTTGCAGCAAGTTCGATACTAAGATGGATGACTTATCTGGAAAATGTGGTCAGAATAAATAATGTACCGCTCTGCTTACAGTACTGTGATGAAGAAAGGATCTTTAAAACCTCATATAAACAGACAGTCTGAGGATGTGTTCAACTTATGAAGTACTTGAATTTACAGTGTGAGTTCTGAAGCAGTTATCCAGACATTTAAAGATTCTTGCTCTGTTACCCACCAGAGTAGCACTAAGTAAAGTGCCTGGCCTTCTGGCATCCTCTGAAAATGTGAAGTAGGAATCCTAACAACCAAAAGAGAAATACATTTTCTGTTTGAGATAAACATCGTTTAGTCTTCAAGATGGCATCGGTTCAGAGATTGGAAGCTGTAGATTGATTTTTGGTTGGTAATTAGGTGTGACATGTGGGCAAAGTTCATTGTCTTCACCTGCTTCTTAAAAAAGATTGTACATGTTGTGAGAGGATTTGGTTCTGTGATTTATATATTTTTTTGATCTGTCAGGCTGTTGTTCACTGTGTTTGTAATACAGGTAAGGTACTGGGCTTCAACTAAATACGTTTGTAATCCATAGGTCAGATGTATCAACAGTACCCACAGCCCGGTTACCCTGCTCAGCAGCCGCAGCCTCAGCCTCAGCAGCAGTACAGCATGCAGTACCCAGGTAAGCAGTGCTCTCCAAAGGCAGCTTAGCTGTAGGACCTCTCCTGCAGTGCCTGACCCTGTCATCTTTTGGCTCCTGAACCTGTGGGGCAAGTCAGGGTGCCGAGCAGTCCGAGAGCTTAGGGCTCTGATGGGAAGGGGCACAGTTCCGAAATGACCAGGAAGAGAATGCTGTAGCACTCTATTCTTAATACATAGTTGGGGTTCTGTTATCACAGTCCTACTTGATTGTGATCAAAAAATTGACTTCATTGTGAATTGTTGGAATGCATTATTAGCAAGGTAGGCAAAATGAATCACCTCAAGTGTGAACAGTCTTCAGGATAAACTTCCACAGTCTTGAGATTCTACAAAGTAAGCAACGAAAACGTCCCAATTTAGCTTCCTTAAGTACCACAGGTAAAATAAGATGGCCCTTATTTCTTGCATCTAAAATGATCTGTTCTAGATGCAGTCATTTTAGAGAAACTTTCAAGTGATAGGCTGTTTTTCAGTTGATTTTTGCCAATAACTCAAGTCAGGAGACTTTAGGCAGCAGAATGTTTTAATGCACTAGTGGTTTTATGTGCAGTAAAATATGAAAAGCTGGCCTTTGTGTATGCCCAAAATAACCTTGACTTCAGAACTGTCAGTTATCTGGCACCTAATAATGCATAGTGTATGCTAGGAATTCAGCTGAAGTGCAGGGATGAACCTGGAGCAGCAGATTTCATAACAATCGCAAGTTGCGTACAGTTTTAGAAAGCAACACAAAGTAATTGTCATCTCTTGTGTTAAACAATCTCAAGCTAAAGTCTCCCACGCCACGACGTGACTCAGAACAGAGCCTGTACCAGCAATTTCTTTTGGTGTGCAGTGTATACAGTGGGAATGCATCAATTCTGATGCAGATGAGAGCACTTGCAGAGCTTAATGGTGAAATTCCATGTTTACCTTGGATAAGGACCCTAGTAAACTTAGAACAGAAGGATTGTGCCTCAACCCTTGTTCCTGTGCACTGTGTGAGAGCTGGTTGATTTGAGTCTGTAAGTGGTATCTTGTTCTTTGCAGATTTCCCACTCCCACATTTGTAATTAGAAGCTAGTGACAGACTTTCCGAAGTCTAATTTGAAGTGCAGTGCAAGGTCTGTGTTCTAGTTTCTAGTAGGCATCATCTTCAAGTAAGACTGGAATGCCACCAAAACTCATCTGGAGCTCCTTTATTTCTCATCATTTCAGATTAACTCAGTCTTTCAGAAAGAGTCTGGCTTTTTGAGGACCTAGTGACAACCGTCTTTGAAAATCTTGACTCATAGGATTTCTTTTTGTTTATTTGTTTTGCTGTTGTTCCCCTGAGTATTGTCTCCTTTCACACCTATGTGCCTTGAGAGCAGGATCCATTCCCACTCTTGTAGATCTACTAGGCAACAGTGTGGCTATTTACTCATGGTAGTAAAAACGGACCCTTCAGAGCTTTGTCTCATGGGTAAATATTGATCCCAGTCTCAAGGTGAGTTTACTCCAGTGCATTCTTCAATCCTTACTCTTTCCATTTAGGGCTGTGCACTTGTAGTAATTTATGTGTCTGGTGTTTAATGCTGACAGGATCCCAGTCACTGGAGAGGTTTCATTGCAAGTAGCTGCAGGTGTGTTTCATGATGGATAAAAGTAGCTATTTGTTCATAAGAGGACTTTGTTTCATTTTAAAGTCTATAATAAGAGACATTCCTTTTGGAAGCTGGTTTTATACAGCAAAACAAATTAGGGGCATGTTTAAATGGAAGTTATTCTGTTCTGCACAACTTTTTCATGTTTAAAGAGTTAACAACACCTATGATTTAACCAAAGGGATGACTTGTATTAAACACTGACGGTGTTTTTGTGACAGTTTAGAGTTTTTATTTGGGGAAAAAAGGTTGCATTTTGCTTCAGTTTCCAATAAAGGCTTTTTATTTTCTACAATGGTAACATTTAAATATGTAACTTCTATTGTCAATTGTGGGAAAAGGATTCTGTGCTGTGTTCAGCATGGCCTCAAGGCCTGGCCATGTGCCCTCTTGCAGGGCAAGGGACTTGCGGGTCATGCTCGGCTTGCCTGGTCTGTGCTTACCGCGTTGTTCTGTGTCTGTCACTGTAAGCAAAAGGTATTTCTGCGAGTGCCCTTGCTTGTCTGCTTCCTCTTACCTCCCTCTTACCTCCCTCTTACTCTTTGCCTTCCCAGCAGGCTACAGCCAGCAGCAGACCCCCTCACAGCAAGCGCAGCAGTTCCCAGCCTACAGCCAGCCTGCTGCCCCGGCCCCAGCCTCCGCATTCCCTGGGCAGCCACCACAGCAGCCGCTGCCGGCGCAGCAGCTCCCGCAGTACCCGGCGGGGGGCAGTTACCCCCCACAGCCCTACACCACCCAGGCCTCCCAGCCTGCCGCCTATAGCGGTGCCCCTGGCTCCCAGGCGGCGCCCGGCTCCTTCCAGCCGCGGCCTGGCTTCACCCCACAGCCCAGCAGCACCATGACCCCCCCACCCAGCGGGCCCAACCCCTATGCCCGCAGCCGGCCTCCCTTCGGCCCCCAGGGCTACACCCAGCCAGGACCTGGCTACCGGTAAGGTGAAGGAGGTGCTGCCCAAATGGACTGGGGCAACTGGCGCCTGCCATTCCATCCCAAGAGACTCCAGGATTTTTAATTAAGATTCCAAAACTGTAGCTGAGAATTAAATTCTACTGGGGGGAGAGGAATGACCAAAAGGATCTTTTCTGCTTGAAATTGTATCTGCTTCCTAGTTTAATTTGGGGCTGAGTTGTTTTTGGGAAACACTACCTAAATGTCTGTAAAGTGATTGACATTCTAGCTTGCCTTGTTTGAGGGACATGAAGACGATAGTTGGAAGTTTTGCCCACTTATCAGGCTTGTTTTTACTAATGCGATGATGTACTAAATTAGATCTGTTTTGGAGGTAAAACTAGATACGATGTATTATAAATTGTAATGCTCACATGGAAAACTAATAAAAAACCCTGAATCTATTAAAGGCTTGGTCTTCATTTTGGAATTGAGGTTACACTGAACAGGAAAACTGTGTGAAGACAAGCGCACATGCTGGGTGCGCCAGCAGCAAGGTTAAGGCCACTGGTGTCTGGCTTTATAGAAGAGTTTTAGGTGTGTAAAGGGAGAAGTGTTGTGAATCCAGATGGCTTTTGCAGAGGTGGTGCAGCAGTCAAGGGTTTGGCACTGTCTGCTGTTGTTGTTAATGGCCGAGTCACCCTTTTACTAAACGAATAAGAGCCAAGACATGAAATCCTAATGCCCCTTACCAATTTAACAGGGCAGGGGGAGAACTGGTTTCTGATTTGAAAATATAAGCCAAATGCGTATTTTTTTATTAAAAAAGAATTCTTAAAAAGGAACAACTTTACATGGGTTCTTTGCCACCCAGAAAAACTTGGGAGTGCAATTCGAGTGAGTGTATTCTGAGCCAAGAAAAAGCGTATCAAGAGCTGTAACAAATTCAATAGAGTGCAGAACAGCAGAGGGCAAAACATTCTCCCTGTTAATATTTTCCATCTTATGGATTCTAGGAATACATAAAACTGCATAGGGAAGAAAAAAAACTGAAGTGGAGCAAGCTACTTGAACACTCCTCATGAAGTCACATTAGGAAATAAAGCGAGTTGAAATACCCCTACCTTCATTTAACTATGCCTGCTCCGTCAGCCTCACAGTCTCCTACACCAGCCCTAGCCCCTCGGCTGTCCAGCATCCCAGGCACTGGATACCTGTCCTGGAACAAACTGCTTCCTCAAATAATAGCATTTGCCACCCAAACTAGTATTTGTTTTCATGTAAAACACTTTAAGAAAAACACTTGATTAAAAAATATTTTATTCAGAGTACAGTGTACCTGCAATGTACTTTAATAAAGCATTTTCTATAAATGACTATTTCTACTATATATATATCTGGGTGTTCCTGTTCATATTTTTTCAATACATTAGTACTGTAATGAATAACACCTTTAAAAAACCAAACACCTGCATCTCTTTATTTAGTTCATAAATGTTCGAGCAGTACAAGTAGCTTTGGGAAAGGTTTTAAACAGAATGACTGTAAAGCAGTTTTAAAGCTCAGTTATCACTATTTCTCCTTTGTCCCCAGTGAGTGATGTCTTAAACTGTTTTCTTAATAAAATAAACCTGATTATGCTAATATAAGTAGCTTATTGTTTTTCCCCATTTCATTTCTCTGTCCGAGTCTTCCCAAACTGTCTGTATGTTGGGCTTTTGAACTAGTAAGCCTCAGCCTCTGAGAACTTACATTTTCATGAAAAGCCACAGTTGTGGAGGACAGTTTTGTTGGTCTGTTGGTGTGGTTTTTATTCCACGCCCACATCTACCTGTCTGGTGTAACTGGGAGTAAGGTGGGGGGAACCCTAACCCACCCCCAGCCACTGCTGAGGCTGTGGGCAGAGGCTCCCAGCCGGTAGCCCTGGACTGAAGGGACGCTTCTTCTGGGGCTTAAACGTTTGGAAACAAACATGATAAGAAGAATCACCCTGGCCTGATTGTTTAAAACTGTGCTCATAGCAACTGACCTTGGCGTTTTGGTGGGAATACAAACTTTTTGTACACGTAAGGAGAAAGCGCTTCAAATTTACTGGTTGCAGGACATAAAAATTGTAGGGTCTTGTCTAATTTAGGCCTAGGAAGGTGTTTACAGATCTCCATGGACGGGTAGCTCATAGCAATTACGTTACAAGACGACCAGTGAATATTTAAGAACTTAATGCACATTGCACTCCATGACCAACACCTCTGCCACAACTGTGCCTTAACCATTTATTACAACATTGTGATAAATAATATACATGCACTGCACCTTTTAAAACAGCATATAAACCATACCTTAAGAATAGGGAGCCAGCTTCCCTACACATTATCCTACAACACATCCCTAACCTCTTGGGGACTTTTTTTTTTTTTTTTTTAAAATCTAACACCAAACAAATTTGTGAAACTGGATATCTACAGTAAGCAGCCTACGCTAGCACGCAATTAACGCGGTATGGCATTAGAGTTGTATTGTATTAGAGTTGCACATCAGCAAACTCGATTCCAGGCCTACCATCAACATCACCATCTTGGAGCATGCCTCAGGCAGCTGGGCCAGGGGGGTTGGTGCCGGGCCTTTGCGCCAAGTTCAACTGCTGTCTACCATTTCCCAGGTATTGATGTTCCGCACTCGTACCAGCGAACATAGTTAATGTGAGTCTCCCCACCTATTTTTCCAAATTTGACAGGTTCCTGACGAACTGCCCTGAAAAAGCCTGGAACAGAGAACAGAGTATTGTTTGTAGGAAGCTGTCAGTACCTTCTGCTCATGTCCTTGTGAAGCCTGTGTAACATTCAGTTAATGGCAAAACTAGTCACTAAGCTGACAAGCCATATGCCAGAACCAGGTCTGTCTGCTGCCCTTCCATGGATTAGCCAAAAAACAGTGGCTAGTCCACCCTGTAGCCAAAATATATCCCAGCCAAAACCAGCACAACCCTGAAAGAGCTGGTATTTGTCTACCCAACTCAAAGGAAAGCGGAAGAACTTGGGCTTTCTGCAGCCTAGTGACTTCTGGTACCAGCACCCACTCATAATGCCAGAGTACCCCCTCCTAGTCCTCCCATCTCTGGCTGCCACTGAGGTCTTTTCTTGGAAGGAGAGATGACCTTCTTTCTCCTTGCCAAGTTAAAAAGATTAAATTATCCTCATTGCAGTAGCCTTAACATTGCAGTGAACCTAAATAAAACCCTGGTGATATTTCACAGAGTCTCTCCATGCCCAAGTGAAAGATGTTGCCTTCTGCTTTAAATCTCTTTTGTATGACACTACACAGGCCTCCTATTCAAACAACATTAAGTTAAAAAATAAAGTGAGCAATTAGTGCAAAAGCCACCTGCTCATTGGAAATGTATGTGTGAGTAAAGCGTGAGAGTATGTGTGTGCACAGACACACACATACATGCACACACGCGCGCACACACACACACACGTTGCTCTTCTGACACTAACCCACGCTGGCAGTCATGATGCTTTCCCTGTGCTTCAGATCAAACACACAGTGTGTTCTGAACAGAGCTCAACTTCCTGCAGCCAGGGATGAACTGAGCAGCAGTGGAAATTTGTCTGTTCTTTCTTCCCTTTGGTTCCAGAAATATGGTATTAGAAATATAAGCTACAGAAAAAGCTGAGGCTCTGTTTGATTGTTTTGTTGGGTTTTTTCCCTGTTTTCTTGTGTTTCTTTTCTTAAAATGAACGTAGCTCCATTAAATCCAGTTTCTGAAAACAAATTGGTTTTAAGTATCTTTCATGAGTGTGTAGCAAGCTTTTTGTGAAGAAGGGTTTAAAAAAAAAAGTATACAGTAATTTTTAAAAAAGTGAATCTTATACAACTGGGAGGTCTGTTCTCCTGGCAATGCCAAATTGGGTTCCGACAATCCCTTATAAAAACAAAATACCTTTAGAAATGGTTAACACTGAGTGAGAGAGGAAAAACAAAGACCTCTTTAAAAAACAAAAATAAATCGGATAAGCAAACACTTTTCTGACGGTTCACCTAATTTGTTTTTAGAAAAACTTGCGAAAGGTATGAGGACTTCAATCTCCCACACCTACCTTGATGCGGTTCTGTATTTCTCTAGGGTATTTTATAAATGAAGTACCACATACAGGGAGGTTTGGTCAACGTAGTGACAGCGTACTGAAAACTGTTTTGATATTTTCCTGGGTAAAGTATTCCATGACACACTTGTATCAATACAAGCCTGTGCTCGTATGCCACGAGGGAATGGAATACCTCACGCTGGCACACTGCAAACTAACAAAGCAGAAATGCAATTTTCTTATGCTCAAGTCTCAGCAATATGTGAAAAACAGCCAGGCAGGTCCCAGCTGTGTTTAGGGCCACCACTTAGACCAGACTGGAATTCTAGGTACCCATTTCAAATTAGTGCACACAGAATTACTGCAGCGTGAACTATATTTTCCAGTCATAACTTTGTAGTTTCTCATTAGCACGAAACAAAGCTGTTTAATGCCCAAACAGTGATTTACTGCATTTTAAATAGACCTTGCTAGTTTGAACATAAGGCTTCATGCCTCTTGGCAAACCCAAATTTGTAGTTGGGTTTAAATTTGTAATTTAAATATATCTGAATATTTTAACCAGGAGAGAGGCTGTTTACTATCTAACAGAACTCAAGTCATAACCTTTTTTAATAAGTCATTGTTCGTCTTCAAAAACTTCTAGGCTTTTCTGCCCTTTCATCACCCACCCTGGCAGTGGGTGCAGAATCCACTGACAGGAAAAAGAAACACACACAAAAAAGGAATTTGCTACAGAGACAGGCATAAGGAATTACCATCTTTGACTGGTAAATCTTCTTGCTGTCCTGTCCTTCCATCTAAGAACGAGTCTACAAATTGGCAGTGATCTTCACCGTGGCCCCTCTGGTCTCCTATGTTATAAAATTTTCCTGAAAGCAAAGAAGCAGCAAAATTGAAAATTCATACCCAGTTTAGTGAAGGATATTTCCAAAAAACACTGGAGGCAATGAGCTGTGCTCTTCACTCTCTGGGGAAGCCTAAGTGAATGCTATGATTCCTTCCTCTCAGGATCTGTAGCTATAATTTGAACATTATGTGCATACTCCCAAGTACAGCACTCACTGCTGTAGACAAGTGTCCCATTCCTGGCCAAAATCTATGCCTAAATGTATTTTTCGTCCTCCCTACGTTTCAGACAGTACACAAAACTGTTATTATGTAGAACCTTATCTGGATTGTATCAAAATGGAGGTAAGTTTTGCTAGTGATGTGAATGGAAGGCAGATTTGGTTCCCTGTCAGGAAGCCCCCAGTACCGTCAAAGGTGTTTTTACAGACCACCTCATAACACAGCCAAGGCCTGTTTTACAAACGATCTTATTTTTACAATGTGTATGTGCTAGTGATATCCTTCAACAAATGGATGACCTGGGTATAGTAACTGCTTATTCAGAGCACATGCATTAAGTGTGTGTGTGTGTATATTTGCTTAACTTGACTGCGAGTGGAAAACAAGGTCTCAAATGCCCCATGCAGTATGTGCTGATGTTACAGGCTATGCTTATCCTGTTAACATGAGGACTCACAGAGAAGGAGATTTGACAGAGAAATGTTTTTACTTACTGATTGGATTTGTAAGACATTGGTAAAACTCACTTCAGAAGATGGAGAAAAGCATGATATGTCCTCTTCCCAAGCCTTGCCAGGAAACATTTTCAGGCAAACTTCTCTTACTTTCTAATCTCCTTTCACAGCCCTTACTCTTAATGTGCTCAACCTTTGGTTGTGAGGTTGAAAGGAAAGGTGGAGGCATCTAGGAATAGGCTCAGTACTCAGGCAAGCAGAAAGTCCAATTTCTCCTTAGATATTGAGTGTCTTGTAGCGTTGCATCTGTGCCAGTCTGGCCATTTGAGAGACGATGAGGTGACTTACAACACTACTCCCTGAAGTGCAGTTATTGGAGAGCAGCCTACCAATAAACACTCTTTTTTTCCACACTTTTGTGATCTGATCAATACTTTGCCAAAAATTCTCACCTCCAGGTGATGGTCTCTGTGCATGCAGTTCATCTCTTAGCTTTAGAAAATTATTTATTACTATCTAGTTTTGGCTGCAGGGGTGTTTTTTCCATAGGAGAACTGGTCAGAGTGAGTTCCTCAGCAAATTTTTGGTCTGAAATTAAGAACATTCATGGTGCCCAAAACAGCATTCTTTTTTTCTTTTCCATGGCTGTTGAAGGTCACACTTAGAATTTTTTTTTTCCTCTCTTCAATAAATACTTTTTTTTTTAGGTGTCCTGCTTTTCTGGAATGCCTACAGTGACTGCTCTGGACGACTGTTAAATAAAGTCAGCAGTAGAAAATGGTTTATAAAACAGTCGTGGCATGTGTAACATAGATCAGATTTTCTTCATGAGAGACAGAATAAACCAGATATTTTTATGGTTAGCCCAAGATCAGTAACTCTCAGATACACATATACTCTTTTGGCCTACAGTGCAACCTATGCATAATTCAAACAATTGCTATACATAAATTAGCTGTGCTCTTTGGTGATNTGTTTTAGTTGGTATTAAATTGTTTTCTGTTTTTTCTTCCCCAAGCCGAGCAGCCTGGTCTGTTTTGTCCTGCACCTTAAGCGGCAATTAAGCCCTCCCTGCCCTTTAGCAATCCTTAAGTCTTCGGTACTTGAGGCTAATCGTGGTCTTTTGTTCCCTGATGGGCCTAAACCACGACAGGTGACTATTAAATTCTTACTGCTCAATTCTTTCCATAATAAAAGAACACATTTAGAAACATTTAGCTACAAATGACTAGATTGATCCTTCTCTTTTGGGGATTGCAATTCTAGCATAAAGTAATGTTTGTTTTTTTTTTTTTCTTTTCCAGTGTTCCCTTATGGTTGGTCTTCAGAAAAGTAGACACTGTCTTTGTTTCACACGTTGTGAATTCTGCCCTGCTAGAAGTACAAATTCATGCCAAAAACTATCACTCAAAGACATGATTGTTGGCTACCTTACACGCAACAGCATTTGTGCAATGCATCCAAATTTCAAGACCATTCTGCTGCTTAAATAGCAAAGCTTTGGAAGACATCTTAAGCATAAGGTGGAAGTCAGATCTCAGCATAGTGCTTCCTTACCCACACACACTGCCCAGCTGGCTGCCACTAGCAGATGGGCTCCTGCTGGCCCTGGGGGCACGGTGAGACATGGTATGATAGTGAAACACACAAAAACAGAGTTTGGCTTCAAACTGGAAGCTTTCTTACTCGCATATAGAGGCCCGTGCCATGACATTTTCACTTGGGAAGTCAGTTAAAGCAGCTTTCCTTCTGCATAAATATTCCAGCTCTTTTCAAATGTTGTGACAACTGGTCAGCACTGGTGGTAACAATTCCAGTGCAAGAACCAGCGACACCAGCTGTAATGAATACATCTCTCTCCAGCCAAGTTAAATCACCACCCTTCCAGAAAGAATAAAACAAAAATAGGAAAATGGGCTCCTGATATATAAAACTTTTCTTCTAAGATTGAAGTAGCTTTCACTGAAGTGTTAATTCACTTGATTTAGGGGCTGAAGTCTAGTCCTGCTAGATTACCATTGCTATTTCCTCTCTTGGCCGGTTTTGTGATACACTATGCCTCATTGCCAGTGTTTGTCATTTGATCACAGCTGGTTAATACAGCAACAGTTGAGTCAATGATACCTCTGTTCAAAACAATCTCTTTTATTCGTAAAATTACCAAGATAGTATTTATGTATGAGGTATTGTACTTACTATTAAGGACAGGGCTTTCCTTCCTTGTCTACTCATGGAAGAATGGTGCTGGGTGCAAGGCCAGGCAGCTTAAAATTCCATCAACATCGGCTGCCCTACACTCCCCTGCTCTTTTCTTTCCATGTCCCTATTTAGAGAGACCAGAGCCTTTTGCCTGTGAGGTGCTAAGCTCTGCGATAGGGCAACTTTCAGTTATGAAGCCAATTGATTCAGCCACAGTTTCTCCTAGTTAATTCAAAACAACATGATGAACATACTGTCCAACTTGCACTTGGAAGACATTTCTCAGATAGAGTTGTGTTATACTCTCTGCTCAGGATGTCATGCTAATGCTATTATGATGGACCTATCCATGCAGCTCTGTTAAAAAGACCTCATACAAAAGAAAGCCAGGTGCTTGGGCTGGCTTATAAGAAGTTAACATAGTTCTAAATATAGCTTGTACAATCTACATGAGACACAAAGTTCTGCTTAACTATCAACTAACTGCAAAACACTTTTCACAAGCTGTTTCCCCAGCATATACACAGCACGTCACTCAGTTCGGGTCTTAGATACATCACACACTAGTGACCTTAAGATGCTGAACAATATTTAAGAAGATATGGCCAGGGGGCTGCTGCTGGTAATAAAACATAAGAAAAAAGAGAGGAAAGGAAGAGAAGAATTTATAAACAAAAATGAGGAATGAGAAATCAAAACAAATAATTTAAAGCAGGTGAGTAAAGTCTGTGGACTACCGATGAAGTAATGTATTTGTAAACCTCACAGAAAGGAAGTAATGAGATGTTTACCAAGTGGGATGGGAATGACTGAGCCTAATCTTGGACTAAATTCTAGGTGCTAATCCTCTAATTAAGAACTACTGACTACCCTTTAAATTCAAATTTACAGTGTTCACTGGCAGAGACCTTATATTTTCCAGTTTTCTGCAGGACCCACAGGATACTAACAGATACTTAAAACTGGATGATCACCACAGAGAACTAACTCTTGAGTCTGAAAAGTCAGTATCGAACACATAAATGATTACTGGGCACTAGCAGATTACTGTTTATGATTAGTCTGTCTATAGGCTAAATTAAACACACCTGATCAGAGCTCACCTTTTCAAATCTCTTAGCTATAGAACCATAACATTTTAAGAGGCATATAACGTGGACAACATTGATTTGAATATTCTTACCTGTAAGTGAATCACTGAGGTATATCTTATATCTCAAAGAATTACACAGTTGCACACCTACGAACTTCTTATACCAAGTCCTCTTTACATATTGTTTCCCTTTGCACTCTGAATAAGAGTCTGAATTGAATGGGATTTCCGTCCAGATAGCATCCTTTCCCACTGCAGGAGAGAAAGAGACTGAAGTATGATGCTTCACACAAAAGTACATACAACAAATACATTAAAATAAACAGAATCATAAACCTTGAAGGCCCAGAATGCACTATGGCAACTGTCACCTACATTTTGAACGTGAACATTACCAAAAGGTGCAGACATGATTGATGCAGTGAGCTGCTTTCACTGTCTGTGTGTGGTGCCAGTTTGGAATAAGCTTATTTTAGGACCTTGTTAGGGAGAGAATTCCTGTGTCTTGGCAAAACTCTCATTTATGAAATGGGTGATACAGTCACTGTTTTTCAGTGGGTTCAAGCTGGGACAGTCAACTTGCAGCAGACTGTATGTGACAATAAAAATACACATAAAAAATAAGTGTCATGAATTATGTGGAAAGAAAAGTCACCACAGTGTTTGTCAAGATGATGTACATTACAAATGCAAAAAGCAGCCCAATTTGCTTGAGCGATCTCAGCTGTTCTTCAAAAGCTCGGTCTACCTCCCACCAAACACAGCAAGAGACTTGCTGGTGGCCTCAAGCAAGCTGGATCAAGCCTTCAGAAGTAGATTTTTTTTTTTCTCTGAAGTACAATGGCAGCTAAATCGCATTCTTTAAGTTTTGCTGTTAATTCACTTAAGAAGTGTGGAGTAGCTTATTCATTTTACAGAACTCTCTTTTGCTTTAATGACAAGGCTGAGAAAGTATGAGGCTGTCCTTGGCTCAATTGTGTACATTGGTTTGAAGCCATCGCAGCTGCCATGGGAGCACTACATCACATTGATTGCATTCCACTCAGGTAAACAAGCAGCCTGGCATGAATTCCTTACTGGGGGTAAGGAATGGGTGGAAGGAGTGAAGTCATGTGTTAATGTCATTTGATTCCATAACTCATTTCATTGATGCAGTACACCTACCCCCCTCCCCTGCCCTCCCAAAAATCACGCTATCTCATTTCTGAAAAAATTTCTAATCAGAACATATCATGCCATACATAAAAGTCTTACTTGAAATTGGCTCACTCACTCTTGGGTCCGCTGGGGGAAGAAAACAAACATTCAATCAGACACTGTAAAATGAACTTTCTCAATATTTCAATGGGAAAGCACTGGTAAGTGATTTTGTACAGTTGATGTAAGCAATAATTTGTGAAACAGAAGCCAAATTCACTTTTATGTTAAATTAAATTAAAAGAAATATATTTCTTAAATGAAACTGCAGTTTTAATGGGCTTTTAAAATTTTCACTTATGGAACAATGCCAGCCAAACACAGCTCTATTAAAACCAAGAGTTAAAACCTGTAACCAGCAAACCTCAATTCCACTGCACCCCTTAAAAAATTTCAATTTCAAAACTTAAATAATAAAAAGGACCCCTCTGTAATACTTGCCACACAAAACTTGGCTAATAAAGCCCAAAAGTGAGAAATGGATGTATGCAATTAAGAAAAAATAAAACACTGTTTAATTTGTCCCAGCTAAATAGGAGACAGAACATAAGCCTCATCATTCATGAAAATTGCATTTGGCGTAAACACTTTTTCAGCTTTAACAATCTAGGATTACAAAGAGCATATTCACAGTTTTTAAACATGTGTGGCATAGTCTGAACTCCTGCCTGACTAATCCCTTGCTTAGCCAAAACTTGCATTCATCAGTGTCAGCAGTAGAGGAGGCCTGTTATGTTATTATACCTGGCTCAAAATGCAGATTGAGACAGTCTTTTTGAAAACCCTAAATATATTTTGTGTTTTATATGGTCCTTAAGTAGTATCAAGCAATAAATACTCCTACAAAAAGATGATATCTTGCTTGTATGAAGTTAACAAATCAACTGTTGTTAGCCTCATAGGGAACTGGAGTAGGGAAAGCAAAATCGCTCTCTGATTCTCACCTCTCAGATATAACTTAATTTGGGAACCAACCAACAGTCAAAATAGACCTGTATACTGCTCTGTAATGGTTTCACAGGAGGGTAAACAGAATGCAACAGAATGGGACAAGGACTGTTCTCAACTGCTATTTCTCAATCCTTATTCCAGCCAAAAGACATCACCATTATCATGACACAGTTGTATTGAACAGAGGGCAAAAATGCCTATAAACATGCCAGTCCAAAATTCTCCATCTAGAAGTCATCAATGAGTTTGACAGATACAAAAAAAATCAGGAATATTACTCTTAAGTGACAGAGCCTTCTTTAAGGATAAAGTTAGTTTCTTCATAATGAACACCAGACAAACTGTCCATGCTGCTGTGTTTTTTCTCCTGTAGCCTGGCCATCTTACATCTTCACACAATATAGCCCTGACCTCAGGCTGACCTTCCAGGCCCTACACATGTTCAGTAGTTAAAAAGCCAATCTGGAGATAGTAAAGAGCAAGACCAAATGTGCAAAATGAAGCAGAAGAGTCTTTCAAAAATCTCACAAACATGGATACTGAGGCCACTGCAAATGGTGGTTAGACCTTTGGAAGTTCTTACCTGATTCAGTACTGAATGCCACAACATTGCTACTTGGACCTTCACCAAGAGGGTTTCTAGGTTTCACATGGAATTCATAACTGGGGAATAAAATAGAAGAGAGGAAAACTTTGCAAACCAAGCATTCTTTAAGTTTGGAGCAAGCAAACTGCCAACCCACACTTTGGTGCTACTTGCCTCCTGGAGAAGAACAAAAAGGCCTCATTTCTTATTCTGAAAACACTGAGATATTGTTTACTGTAACTGTATAAGGCCTCTATGAACATATAATTTTCAAGTCCTTTTGGTCTGTCTCTTCTCACATATGCAGTTTCAGTTCTGGCAAAGGGAGCAGTTCAGTTGAGGGGTCAGAAGAAATCTGATTGGCAGAGACTGGGTAAAGCACATTGCTATTTATTTGCACATTTTTCATTCGTAAGAACGCAATCCTCCAGTTGCCTGAATGTGTGTTAATAGCAAATACATGAAGTGCTGAAAAGATATGCAATGTCTCTTTCTTATCTTTTCACAGAAATGTCAGACAACACCAGTTTGTACTGTAGTTATCTCAGGTTCTCTTTTCATCACAACTGTGTTGAGAGCCACAGTGATATGAAAATGGAACAAGACTGAAGGAAAAAAATCCAAGCCAGGCTCCTCTGCTTAAGCCTCTCCCATCCCTCATACTTAACAGGGATGGGCAAGATGGTTTCTAATTCTGTAGCTTAAGTGAAACTTACACTTTCAATTAGAAGCTCTAGGTAACCAGGTAAACAGCTATTGAAAGACAGTTGCAAACCTAACAAATATTACACAGAAGACAGCAGACAGGTGAGACAGGAAAACAAGCTACAAGGGTGGGCAGTGGACACAGCTAAGATCTTATATCAAGGGCAGAGCTAGGACTCTCCCCTTCTCTGCAGAACACACTGTTCCAGGAAGCTGCTTCTCATCACTCCTGGCTCTAGGCTGTCAGTGCCTGGGAATTTCTTACTGCTGAGCAATGGCTCAGTGCCTCCCTAGAGAACCTGCATGCCCTCCACACCAAACCACCCTGATGAGCAGCATGTATACATCCAGTCAACAGCACCCGCTTCATGCCTTCCCCATGAGATATGAGCAATGCATGTGCAATCAGCTGTCTCATGCATGACATCTACAGAGACACTTTCCGTATGCTTCGAGTGCATACATGGTGCATCTCTCTTAACCCAAAGTGTTTTTTTCATCAGTGAGAGAGACTCATAGGACATGAGTGGAAAGGACTGTAAGCCTGGAAAATGGGCCCTCACTTTGAGACTAAACACAGAGCAAAATGAGAATCCCAGAAGTGGGGAATTACACATTCAGGTCTTGACTCGTGAAGGATCACTCACCGATGATAACTTGTTAGCTCATGACTATAATGTAGCATTGCAATGCATTGCTGAAATTGTTACCAAACAGCAATTTTCTAAAGAAAAAGCACATACCACTCTCTTCATGGTTGGAAATTTGTAAACTCCATTTTCAAGTCACTACAAGAGACAGAATAATTCAATCCAAACTTTGGAATACCTCTCATTGTTTCTTGGCTCCTGCAAAATCTGAACTGCTCACTAATTAACCTCAATGGACTAATCATGCAGTACCAAGCAACTGTTTTCCATCCACCATACTTCTAAGATAATATTTAACTTCAAAATTGCTTATATAAGCAATTCCCTTTATTTCTAGGGTTTTCTGATAGTTTTTAAGGAAAATACTAAGATTAGTATGATGAACAGAGGCGTTGTCGATAATTCATGGAAATTTCTATGTGAAACGTGGGCTTGTTTTGAACTTTGAAAAGTCTATTTGGAGTCACTTTGACATACATTCAAAGACGCTGCAAGACCATTTTGAGTAGCTCCTGTTACCCTGCTGTAGAAGAGAGACATTAAGTAAATAATAAATCAAGTTCTGGATACAACATCTTCTCCATGATAAATTTCAAACTGTTTAAACAAGCATTTAGGAATTGGATTTCAGCATTTAATATTCACATTGGGTATGTGGTATAGTAACTATTTTGGTTAAGGAGTATTCTAATCTGCTAGGAAACAGCATTATCCTGAGAACTGTAGCAAAGCAGTTGCAGATTCCTCTGAAGAATCACTGACGCATAAATGAAGATTTGCTAGTACACTGAGTATTTTAAAGTAGTGGCTAGAAGATACATTTTGGAAAATGTACAAATTAACACATGCTTAGAGAGAAAAATTTCCAAAGAACTTTTCCTGCTTCCTTCATAGCAGAAACACCTTACCTAGAACATTTATTGTAATTTTGATCCTTAATAGATCAACATGAAGTTTAAGGTTTGATAAAACAAACTGACAGTTTGACCTTACAACTGATAATAATCTCTTTAGGTCCCTTTGAATGAAATCAAAAGGGAAATAAGAAGAGCACTGACTAGCATTCCTGAGCTTTTTGATTCAATATGATGGCTACAATGAAAGGACAAAAATTAAACAGGTGAAATGTTCTTGTGGAATCAGATTAGTCAGCTGCAGGAACTCAGAAGGTCATGACTCAGGCATGTGTGAACTAAAGATCTATAGCCAGTATATCTGGATCTTACCTGAATATGTAAAGTTTTCATAGATTTTGCAACATGCATTTGCATGCTTCTGTCAGGCAGAAAAACACAAGTTGGAAAAGATGGTGGAGGATTTCGAAATAAATTATTTTTTTCTGATTTTTTGTAAAAATAGGTTGTTCTCAAGAGCTGGTATGCCCTACTTTGAGTTGCAACATTCCTCATTCCCCAAAAAACTTCAGTTGATGAACTTGGACCCATCAATTCTCTAACTCCATAAAAAGCCCAAAACAAGGACTGAAGACTAAATATTTTTCAAGCAGCGTTTTTCCTGTTGTGGTCTAGAGATTGCTAGGATCTCTGCAAAAGATTAAACCACAGTTGGGAAAATGATGACAAGATTGAAATAAAGAACTAGAATCTACACATAAAGATTTCAGCTCATGTAAACCAAACTGGAGAAAAGGACAGAAATACAGAATTGTCCAAAGTTTAGCTAAGTCAGTTTAGGAGAGACTCCTATTAATAATGTTAAGGAGCATTTTTTAAAAACTAAAATATATACAATTCCATAGTTTCATGGTAGGTGTTTTTACAGGTTCCCAAGCATCACAGCCTCCTTTCTTCTGCTAAATTTAGTCCTCAATCAATAGCAGTGGCTACATCAGTACTAAAATGAAAAACAACCACTTTTGGGCATGATGACAAGTAACTAGTTGACTGAAAACTGAAGGGGACAGAAATTAAACGTTAGACCGAGCTCACAATTTGAGTGATTTTACAGATCTAACTACTTTTAAAGCCATGGCATGTCTCTCTTCACAGAAAACCATTAAAAGTCTCCCTTTTTTGTGTGTCAGCTGGAATATCTGAAAAAATAGAAATAAAATGGTGAAAAAAAGGATACCTGCTGCAATCTTAAGCACTTAAGAAGAAATGCTTAGATGTTCAAGAAGGTATGTAGGGCAAAGTTAAAAAAGGGAAAGAGGAAAGCAATATAATGATTATCCCATGTCTACCTCTTTACTAGACTTATTCATGAGAAACTGGAGTCTATATTCCATCTTTATGTCTGTGTGCCTACGATGCCAAAAAACTGCTACCCAATACATGCAGCAATCTAACATGTGTCACACCTCTAACATCTGAAAGATTGCTATGCTATCAACTTTGGAGACTAGGCCTCCCAAATCCTCCCAAACTGCATAAGACAATAAAAGTCCTTGTGCAGATTAAATGAACTCAACTTACAGTAATTACTGTGCAGAGCATATTTTTCCACCATAGGAAATCACTATTCCACATGGAACTTTGGCAGGTGCAGCTGCTCCTGCAATTTTCAAATTGTGCAAAAGGAGAAGAGTGAAGATTGCAGAACTGAAAATAGGTAAGGAGAGATTTTCACCATAACAGGAGGACTGGAAAAGCTGAGTACAATCCTGGGAGTTCAGGTCATTTGCTGGTGGTTAAATAACAATCATGCAGGACTATCTCAATGTATAGAGCTTCTGTTTCTGCAGAGCATGCTTGGATGGCAGTACAATCAGACACAACAAATGAAACTACATTTAAGAGAGGAGAAAAGGAAGAGAGAAAAAGAGGGAAAAAAAGTGCTGGGCTTGTTTGAAAAATCTTTCTCTTAATCAAGTTGAAAAAGGGCTGAGAGACAGGAGAAATGCTTATCCATGAACCCTAAAATCAACAACAATTTAGTACAAAAAAATGTTACTTTTTAAATAAGAGTACAAAAGAATCCAGCACTTTTCTGTCACTTTCTGCATTTTTCTTCATAGCAATTTTTGTTGTAGCTCTCATCTCTTGACCCTTACTGTTAACAAAAGGCAAGCTCTCTGCTTTTTTAAATGCATGTCATTAGCACATTTTGGGTGGCAATGGCAATACAAAGCAGTTATAGATAGCAGTAATAACAGTATGAGCAGGTAGGTATTAAATTTTGTGTATAATCACATAAAAAGCTCAGCTTAGCAGAGAACTTAAGATTTACTTGTTGTGGTTTTTGAGTAAATTATAGTGGCATTTAAGACATATGAAAGAAACCTTGAAGGAAATTATCAGAACACATTATAAATCCAGTTTGATACATGCATGTATCCTACGAATTTCACAATTACTCTGCAGTTTGGGTTGGTTGGTTGATTGGAATTTTTTGTTTTCTTAGGGAGGGGGTTTTGATTTTTTTTTTTAACATTTCCTGTTATTTATGTTCCTCAAGAGGCCTCATGGCTGAAAATATACTTTCCCTTGAGACACAATCTAAAGCAAAAGTTCAAAAAAGACCACTCAAAATTCTTTTTAAAAGAAGAAAATTGTATTACAAACCAGCCTAATCAGTATTTACAGGAAAGGTTTACAAAACTATGCAATGCAAGCATCACAGACTTTTTATTTCTTATTAACACTTCTATTTAAAATCTACACCAACAAGCCAGTGGGACACATCCTCTAATGCCTATCTGAAATGCCCCAGAACTATTTGGCACATCTATAACTGCAAGTCTTAATATTTTTCTCTACTACTTTGCCATTACTGCCAACAAAAACTCACATGAGAACAGTTTTCAGCTATATTCAGACTGTTTTGAAGGCTTGTGTATAAATTAGTGCTGAAAAATTTCCTGAATGCTAGTGGTATGTGCTTTGAACTTAATTGCCCTTAAACAAACCACTAGAATGAATAAGGAAATGTATACCTAATTCAGAAAAAATCAAGATAGAGCAGGAATACAAAAATAGGAACTACATATTTTGGCAGGGACATCAGCAAAAATAGCAGAAAAAGTCAAAATGAAACTGTATCAGATGACTGGAAGACTGGAGTTAGAAAACTCCAAGGCAAGTAAAAAAATCCAACCTTAAAATTCCTTTGGAAATGAGAAAAGAGAAGCAAAAAATAATATCATCTGCTATTAATATTCTAGGCTAGGAAAGGCCCATGAATAACCTGCAGGTCAGTGAAACTGATTTTAACAAAAGAGAAGATGCAGATGAGCACCATCATTACTACACAGGAGACGAGATGAAGAAAATAAAAAACACAGTAAGCCCATTTCTTTCTCAGGCCTCTGAATGTTTATTCTGAACAAGTACCTCAAGGATGGAGATACTGAAAATTATGGATAAAGGACCTTACATTGACTCACACATGGGGGAATCCTGAGTATTACATTAACATTGGAGAAGTTACTGAATACATCGTTTTAAGGGCAGTTTTAAATATTTTTTAATTGCAAAGCAATCAGTCTTGTAGTTTGGTTGGTCTGTTTTCCAAGTGGAATAAATTGTACACTTGTCAAAAAAACCTGTGATAGCTTTCTCAGCACAAAACCTGCAGAATTTCCATGGGGAGAATGAAAAATTAAATTACTTCATACTCCTGCACTCCTTCCTCTCATTTTTCTTTGCTGAGAAATTAATGACATTTGCATTAACATACAAAACCACCTCAACCTGCATTAAAGAAAATGGGGAAAATTGAGATTTACAAGATCAGAAACTAACCCTAAGATTCAATTATACAATGTTTTAGATTTGAAGTGACTTACAAAGGTCATCTGCTCCAGGCCCCTTTTCACTTAGAAACTACATTAGGTTGCTCAGGGTCAATTGATAAGCACTGTAGTTACATACACTCAATACATGAACAACAGAGCAAAAACTGAGTAGCTCAGTACTTCATTGAGGCTAACTAGAATAAAGAAGGTTGGATGAAGTTTGGCTATGTTTCACTTATTTAATAATTGAAGGATAAAAATGACAAAAACTACCGAAAACATAGTGTCTGTGTGATACCAAAACTATGGCTGAGTGAAATGTGTCCTAGATCTACTCTAAAATTCTTTGAGATAATATAAAGGATAACAAAAGCTAACTACAGTACAAAATTGTAATCAATAGATGTGTATATGTGATTATAAGATCACAAAAGAATGCCTATAATAGAAATGGTAAGCAGAAAACATTCACAAAATAAGAGAAAGTTTTCCTCTTCAGGTACCAGTTTTATCCAATTAACTATCTGTATAAGAAGGGTATATATAATTATCTAGCTCACATAGCATAACATTACATGCTTTGAGTAATTGAATGTAACTTTTACCTGAAAAAGGAAAATATGTGATGAAATTTAACAGAATTCTAAATTGGATCCAGACAGCAGCTTAGTTCCAGGAACAGTAGCAGTTTCAAGAACACTGGCCAGCCAAATAATGGATACCAAGATTTAAACTTTTCAAGTTACTTAAACCAACAGAAGTTTTCTAAAATGTGATAGTGACACAATGCAAGCATCATATTTGGCAATTCTCCATATGAAAAAAAAAAAAGCCAACATATTCATCCTATAAGGAAAAAAATCCTTTAAACGAATGTGATGGTGTCAACTGTCAGGCATGCCTTACTGTGAGAGAAAGGTGCAGATACAATGGGCCTTTTCTTGGGCAAAAAACATAGGGATCTGAGTGCTCCGACAAAATAACATCTTACAGGAGACTTTAGAACCTTTTTGTTTTTATAAAAAAATCACATAGTTGTGTTGGAATTGTACCCCACCTTTATTTAAAAGGTGCGTGTCCTCACAGTTGGACAAATTTTCAAATCACTGTTTTTTGTTCACCTCAGAATCTCATTGTCTTGTAATCTATTCACCAAGAACGCATAAATCTGGCATATATAAGACAAACAAGAGAGATGACAAATTGTCATACACACCTTGGTTTAAAAGTAGTCCCTACAAGCTGTTGCAAGCCTATGAAAGTTAATTTTCACTTACATATTTGCCTGGTATGAGACTGTTAAAACCAAGGACTTGGTAACTGTAGTCAGAACTATTTTTCAGAGAGTGCATTTTTTCTGCATCTAGTCACTTTTTAGACAGCTTGTTTAGCTGAATAGCAGAATACTGCACAATAATGCTCTGATTAAAAGAAATTTGTGTCCTGTTTAACTGCTATGTTTGTACTTACTGACAGTTGCAATCACACATGCAATACTTCATGAGAAAGAGACCTTATGAGTCTCTCTTTGCTGCCTTACTAACACTGTCCAAATTTCTTAAATATTCAAAGTCTGGCCATTAGCTCCTAATCTTGAAAAGCTGTCTTGTCAAAAAGCCAGCTCAAATGAAGATGGGTGTCTGGCTTACTGAAGAGCCACTCAGAGGTGTAGCAGTATGACCTATTTGAAAGAAGAATGTAAAAGAGAAAAGTAAACAAACAGCATAATCTATCAGTCTCCAAGGCACCCAGCTTTTCCTTGCTGTTCTGCCTCCTTCACACTGAAGAGTTATCTTGCTTCTCAGCTGCTGGATGTGCTCTTTAGCTCTGGGCTAGTCACTAACATACCCTACCTGATTTCTCTCAACACTGTGATAGACCTTGGGCAATGTGACCGCACAATAACTTTGTCATGTAGTGCTCCTCAAGAGCATACATCTGCAGAATTACACACTTGAAAGGTCTTACTGCTATTGGGTCTTTCTGGTTTAAATTTACCTATGGACACTGAAATTCTATGTTCTCAAACATTTTTATTTCTTTTGAAAAGTCTTTATTTACGTCCATCTGGTTCATATCTCTACTGAACTGTCTTCAACTCAGGATGCACTGAGCCTTCAGCACAGCATAGGGGATTCATATAGCCTCATTGAGGGCTTCAGGAAAGTTGGAAAAAAATAGACTTTCAAATTCAGCTTGTCAGCTTCTCCAAAGCATTTCAAGGCCAAGAGCTTCTTCCCCAGCTAATCCATCTTCTGCTACTGAGCATCTCTCTTTCCATACACTTGCTAGTAGTTTTGCAAACGGTCGTTTATGAGAGGGATTTCATTTTCTCTTCCAAGTTTCTTTTCCAGCTCCACCTCTTCTTCAGCTCTTTCCTTTAAGGGTAGTCATGGAAAAGTCTGCTTCCCAGTCTTAATGTATTACTTGATGAATTTGCAGTCATTTCAGGGACTCTGTTAATTTACTGACCTGTGTTTCACTGTGTCCCTCCTATTTTAAGTCAGTTTTGCCCACAGGCCCATTTTCTTCCATCTATCACAGAATCACAGAATGGTAGGGGTTGGGAAGGACTCCTAAAGATCATCTAGTTCAACTCCCTAAAGTGAAATCAGCTCCTGACAGACAAGAGACTCTTGCTACGGACTTACACCATTTCTTGCAACATTGACACGTGATGCCAGCTATCTTAATAATTTTCTTATTTTCCTTGAATTTAGTGTGCCAACAAGCCCTGATTCAAAACGTACAAGTAGTAATTTCATATGCTCTTGCCAAAGCTCTCAAGGTGTCCTCAGAACAAAGAAACACACATTTTGAAAAGAGAGTTTAATCATACAGAGCCATTATAAGAAGGACTTTACATCCTTTAAATCCTGTGAAATCCAATGCATGTGCACCACTGCAATTTATATCAAATGTTATCAGTTTTAGCTGATGGCCACCTGAATCCAGAAAGACTCTCATTCTCATTGTCTTTCCCTTTTGAGGTTGAAGGGCAGAAAGGATAATATCCAGCATTCTGACAGGGAAAAGTTATCCTTTTATGTCTTAATCTCCCTCAGGCAGTACTGATCTCCTATCTAACCTTGTAACAAAATCGACGCTCTCAAAGAAAGCTTTTCTCCATGATCTTTGGATCAGGGTAGGCAAGTCTGCTCTTGCCTACCAAAACCCAGAAGTCCTCTCATAGGATTAACAGAATTGTTACTAATTAAATATAAAAACATCTTATCTGCTTCTGCATAGCTCCTGACTTCCTCATGAGCTAGCTGGGTCTGCCTCCATATATCTCGCTTCCTTTCTCAACAAAGACAAGCTTAAAAATGTTGCAAATTTTTCTTTTAGCCATCTGGACATTGTTCTCAGCATCAAGAACTTTTCCTTGCTGCCATATCTTTTCTACACAGAACCAAATCCCATCCCATTTCTGCCACTGTATGTGACACAAAGAGTTCTAGAGTGTAATGGGAAAGAATATCATTAATAGCACTGTTCTTTTCGAGAATGCAACTATATTCTTTCAAAACAGAACTAAAATGAAATGAAAATTCAAGCAGCAAAGCCTGACAACTCCAACAGCACCTACTGCCTGTCTTCCTACTGTAAGCAGATATTGTTTTCCTTTCTTCTAAGCTTTCTCAGATGATCAATGAAACTGATTCTTGGTCTCCAGTTGTATTGCTAACATATCTTAATTGTGTCATAACAGCATGGAACAACATAGCTGCAACTCACAAACCACATGCCTTGAAGAAATAAAGATATTTTTGATGTAATACACAGCAAACCTAGCCCACCTCATGAGTTCGGAAGTCTTTCAAAGAAGCTCTTTTTAAGTATCACAATTCCCCTAGCACCCTTCCCCTCCACTTTTGGCAATGGTTCCTCACTTCCTCCTCCAAGGAGTTGCTGGTCACAAGCAAAATAAACCACATATTGGCTGAAAATCAATGTTCAAGTTGGATTCTATGCAGAATTTTGTGCTGTGTTACCAATTTAAGAATAAAAATAGAAAAGGGCAGTTTAATTGAAACAGAAAAATTCAGCTACAAAAGCCAAATGGATAGTCTTACAAGAAAAAAAATAACATGTCATTCATGAAGTTTCTGATGCAATCAATAAGCAATACAAATAAAGGGCAAGTGTTTTTCTCCCATGCTCTGAATTTTACCACAGAAAAAAAGAATCAGTTTTGATGAGATTTTTTTTCTTTTAGATTAACTTAAGAATGATAATGCTTGTTTGAACAAGGTGCATGAGATGTACACCATCAACTGTAACTCACTGACCCATTTTCAACTTGTCAGCTGCTTTGAGGCACTGAAAGAAAATTACATATACAAGAAAAAGGTTATCTTTCCCTTCCATGCTGCAAATTGTCAAGCTTCATAGAGTGGCCCAACCTGCATTCTGGTATTTGAATGAATCCACTTAAATAAGCAAGTGATTTACTTCAGTTGTACCAAGCAATATTAAACCCGAGATACAAGTTTACATATAAATCTTGATTTCACATATCATGTTAATATTTCTTGTGTTCATCTTATTTTTTTATCTGATAAATTTAAGACTTTTTGTTTTGGTTTGTTTTTACAAACAGCAGTATATTCTCTTATATTTAACTGTTAATTTCTCTGATAGAATGAGCTACTTAAGCAGTTTTTCCAGACCATAAGTACTCCCGGAAACTTCCTAAAGATTCCTCAGATGTGTCTTACCTGTTAATCTAAAAGCAAGTAAAACCAATGCATATCTTTTTTCCCATTAGAACAGGAGTAAAATCAATTTGGTCTTATATATATATATCTATTTTCACTTGAAGTGAAAGGCAGACAACTGACAGTCTAAATTAGATAGATTAACTTAGAAAGTTATTTCATTACCTTGTGTCAGGTTTTAAGTTTTCCACAGTAGAATGGGTTTGATTTGTAGTGATAATTGATTTCTCCTTTTCACCATCACTCGCTCCATTTGCAGTTGACACAACCTCATACTCTGGAAAATTACAGTGAAGAAAAATCTGCTTAAATAACAGCTCTTACTGGAGCTTCTTCGTTGCTTTCTCTTTTGTCATCTGATTTCCACTTATATTGTTTAATTTGTTGTAAGGATATCTTGTGTAAAACAAGGTGAACATTAGTATGCTAAAATCACTAGGAAAGAGATCAAGTTCCTAGGCCCCCATCCTTTCTCTTAATTCAGCTATGGAAGAGAGGATGCTCAATATTACACCTCTGCCCAAAGCTACACTAGTGAAAAAATTCCAAACACAAATAAGTATAAACATTCCGCAGTTTGAATGAAAAAGTATCAAAGATGAAAGTACAGTTTCTAAGTGCTTAAACCTTGATTAACCTAAAATAAAGCCTAGAATATTAACATTTCCACAGGAGACTGCCCAACTAACTTGGATTGTGCATGTAAGGAACCTTCCACTTTGGAGTGAAATAATTTTGCATAAATTCCTTTATGTACTTATATGATTTATAGGGTATCGCTACTTTCTTTCAGTCTCACTGTGATGCATCATCAAGCACAAGCATGCTCTGAACAGGGAATTAACAACAGATGCTTGGGAAGAAGATCCCCTTTAGTCATAGTTCTGTCCAAGATACCGTCTCTAGCAGGCAATCTCTGACCTGATTCATAACAATTCCCTCTAACACACACACTAAGTATACAGTTAATTTTCCTCTCTTCACACAGACATTCACAACCTCACAAGCTCCTTCCTTTTCCCTTCCTAAATTCAGCTAATTGCAAGCTAACAAGAATATTTTCAAACAACTTTTGCAATGGGCATTTAGATCTACAGCGAGTGTTACACTGTGAGGACAAATATAGAGACCACCTATCAATAACTACAAAACTTTTAGAAAATTAATTTTTTTTTTTTCTAATGAAAATGTTAATTTTTTGGTTTTTAACTAATTGTTGTCAGGTGGTAGGGTTTTTTTTTTTTTTCTAATGAAACTGTTAATTTTTTAGTTTTTAACTAAATGTTAGCAAGTTGTAGGGCTTTTCTTATCTGTCTCAATTTTTTCATTCTCAATACAAGGACACCTGTTTGTTATCTACACAAAGACACTGCAATGAGATTCACTGTTAAAAAGGAAAAAGACCTCTTAATTTTTGCTAGGCATTCAGATCCTCACTATTAGTAAATGTAGGAGATGTGAATGTAAATGAGAATATACACATAAATTGACTCAATTTTGACCTCAGTTGTGCAACTATGGCTTCCTTTGCACTCTTCATGCAAAAAGCAGCTGTCAAAACTACTGGGGTAAATTATATAAGACAATGCAATTAAGTGGAAGTGCAGAACAGCCTTAAAAAATTATGTACTAAAATTTCAAGCTTCTAAATCACAGCAATTCAGTCTTAGCAATTATATACATGTATGCATATGTGAAACTCAGATTTACTGCAATAGCTTCCAAACAGAGCTCTACAGAGTATCTTTTTATCTTTACCTTGTAGCAGACTCAGTTATTTTGAGGACATACAGAATAGTATTTTAAAACTGGTTTACAACTATGTCAGAAAGTCAGCATGGAGGAAGGAATTACTGCCAATACTGAAGATTTCAAAATTTCCATGTTCAGAAATCCTCCCCCACAACAATCACCCATGAACAGCAAAAGACTGGCCACTGCCTTTTAGAAACGAACTTAGGGACCTGTAGGAATTTGTGTCTCATCTGAGAGAGGTGGAGAAAAAGAAAAAAAAAAGGAAGTAGAGGGCTTTTACTTTAGATCATTTGTTCAAGTGGGACCCAAGACTAATGTGTGCTCTCTCTGTGCATTTCCTTTTTGGAAACAAAGACCTTTTCCTATATAGTCACCAAGGCTGGGTGAACCACGAAGAACAAGAAAAAAAAACCCACACAAAAGCCCTAATTAAACTTACTTGCCCTAATTAAACCTCATTAGAGAAATTTTTATTAGAAAACATAAGAGATAGGGTGGGTATTCACTGCTTTAAGTGCATCCAGGTAGAGAATGAGTAGGTAACTTTACAGGAATGGAATCTTTCTTTCTTCCTTCTACCAGCTCCAAGTCAATATATGACCTGAACTTTTTACTTTGTTCAAGAAAAGATATCACACGGTCATGCAAACGTGCACGCACATACAGACACAAAGAACTACTGAGCTCACCTAGTACCTGCTTGTTACTCAGTGCATGAGTCTCAGCGCACAAGATAACAAATTGCCCTGAATTTTTGTAGCATCATAACAGGAATAGCAGAGCACCAACAAAACCATTTTGGTTCCTGACATTTGCAGCTTTCACAAAAAGAAGGAGTTAAGCTTGGTCACTGTTTTAATTATTATGTCAGACTTTTCCATTACTGAAATAGAATTTTGGTTTTAGGAATACTCAACATGATGAAGTCCCTTGTGCGTAGCTGAAAGTCAAGCAAAGTAACCATTTCAATAAAACGGCTCAACAGATTGCATTCTCTGATTCCACAGTTCTGAGACAGTGCATTAAAAAAACCCAGAGAAGATGTCCAAATGGGATGATTGAAAAAACATGTATAAACTACAAAAATAAAAATAGATGACAGAAAATTTTATTTAAGCCTGCCTAAACAAGTAATGCCATACTGGTGCCAACATGAGGTAAGTAATCACTGTTTTCATAAAATGGGTTTCAATGCCTTTCCTTCAATTCAGAAAGTGTCCTTAGATGAGTCATTAACAGAATTCTTTTTTGAATTTAAGATGGAAGAGACAAGTTCAATGAGAGTATTTGCAAGTCATAGAGTTCAAATGTTTTATATTACACATTGAAGATAAAAAGAAAGAAAATGATATTTATGGGAAAGCTGCTATCTCTACATTGGAAGACAGCTAGACTGAAAACTGAATTTTCTCTCAGTGAAGAAACATTACTGCTATTTACATATTCTGCAAAAGGTTTTAATGTTTCCTGGGACATGGAAATGTATGCCAGATGTCTCAGTTATCACAGAATAGTCTCACAGAAGAAGTTAAATTTTACAAATGTTGATTACAACTGAACGGAGAAAAGGTTTCCACTTAATGTCTCAGAAAAAAACAGTGAGTAATGCTTGCTGCATATCTCACAACATGCACAGAAAAGAAAGGAAATAGTATCAGAAGGTAATTAGGCCTTGCTGTCTTCATTTGATGATGTGTGCTGCCAGTTTTACCGATTGTAGCGTAAACTTTCGCAAAACAAATGGTTGTGCTGCAGTGGGTTCATTAACATAAGGAAAACAGCAGATTTATTGCCACAAAAACACGCAGACCAAATTACAGTTTCTAATCTACTCAAGCTAAGGACTGGTGTGTGGAGGATTACTCCAAATTACAACAGCAACAAAAAAGTTTTTTCCTGAACAAAAAGCAGCATTGCAGAACTGCCTAGAATGAATTCACAGAGAGCCTATTCTCAGCCTAATTCTAAGTTTAGCAAAAAGCTTACACTTCCTTTTCCTTCAAGATGACGCACATTATGGAAGGCAAGCCAGATAATCATTCTTCTCTCTTGCTGATACTTTTTATTAGCCTACAGTCTCTTTCTTCCCCTTTCCCAGAAAGAAAAAGTGCAGTTTGATTTTTGTGTGTCCCTTTGGTTTATTATTTTTCAATAGAGCAGCAAGAGCAAGAAAGAATAGAGACTAAATCTCATAATTATATATAGAAAATCAAGGAAGGACCAATTTGTGGAAAAGAGTGGCCTTGTTTGTGACAGTCATCTAATTACACCCCTGCAGTGAAAACTTTTATGATGTGCATAAACAGCAACAACTGAAAACATGATAACGTGAATAACTAGATCAAGCCTTAGTCCTCCCAGTTCCTAGCCTTATCTGTTCTATTCATCTGTAATGCAATACAGCCAAATTCATTTGGTCATGGCTGTGATGAGCCAGTGATTTTACAAATCGAAGTTTTATGTCCACGGTAAAAACATTTTCCTGAGAACACAGAAAAAAACATAATTTTCAGTTGTTAATTAATTTAAATGTTCAGTTTTGGTAAGCTTGTGTTGATATACAGAAGACTGAAAAATTAAGAATGGTCATTCTGCATGCTTACTTGTCTATATACTGACTCCTGCATGACTCATAAGGGCTTACTTTTCTTTGAAAATATAAAAAACCAAAACCGAACAGTTTCTTTCAACATAGAGAACTTGGTGATCCTATGATGGGTGCAGGGGACCCCCTCAAGGCAAGAAAGATGTCTATATTATGCGTACATATCTCTACAGTAAAGACTACTGTTGCATTGATAGAACTTCTTGACCAGATCTTACCAGATTCTGTACACAGAGAGATCAGAAATAAAGAGAACATACAAAGTCATACTACTTAAGTATCCTTTTGTGTCATCACTGACACCAATGATACAGTTGTGAAAGTCTCATGCTAATCTAATAGCATTTTCTTATTTACATTGGAGTTGACAGCAGCACAAAACAAAAACACTGGAATGTAAGACTCCCTTGGGCTAATAGTATTTTTCAAATGGCATAAAACCACTGTGAAAGTAAAATAAGCTGGAAATACTGTATTCTAATACAATAGAGGAAAGAAATCAAACCAACCAGTAACGGTGTCATTGTCTGGTTTTTCCCAGTCCAATATAACAAAAGTTGGACAGCCCTCAACAGTCACGACTGTGAGATTGGTGGGAGGATTCTGTGGGGGACGAGTAGGTTCTTCCTTACTGCCAGCTTCTTCTTGAGGAAAATGTTCAAGTGAGCTTGTGATAGAGCAAGGCACATCATCATCTTTCTTCATGTACTTGACATGGGGAGCTAAGAGCAATAGGCAAGAGCTGTTATTCAATACACAGTGTTTTTACAAAATGACAATGCCATTTCACCTAGTGCACAACTTCCCTCTCAGGGCACTGAGTAAAAATCTGCAAAAGTCAAAGGGAAACATAAATGTTTCAGAATAAAAACCATGTATTCAATATTAAGCTGCTTGTAAGGTTTTTCATTGTTGTTAGAACTGGAATTTGCACTGCCTCTACCATCTTCCCATTGACATCACTGATGAAATACCAACCTGAAGGTATGAGTGGGTGATATGCACTGTTTGAAAGAACTAACTTCTGTCATAAAATTGGACAATTAACTTCAGTCTTTCTATGACTCTTTCTGTTACTCTACAAAGAGTAACAAGTTTAGTCTGGAGTTGTGCCATTGTTAAACAAAGTGACTGTGAATATCTTAACCCTTTTCAGTGGTAGAGGACCAAACCTTTAAACAAACCTTCTGAGGCAAACATCTTGTACTCCACATCAAAATTAGAAAGATTACTGAAGAAAACCACATTAGTTACAAAACAAAAACTTATATTGAAGGTAAACAATAAACCCTTGAAGAAAGACAGTCTTCAGAAATGTAATGTCTCTTACCAGACCAAGAAAGAAATCTGAAAAATCTTTTGATGCAAATTCACTTCTCCCTGTCATCTCGCCTTGCTAATAATTCTAGACTACTGCAAGCAACAACAATAACTTGACTACTGTATCTAGTCTAATTTATGTTACTGTATTACTACACTATCTGAATGTGCATAGCCTGGAATAAGAGGTGAGATACATATGATGGATAGATAACCCCTTATGGTAAGGTGTACTGGTATTGGGGCAATACCTCTTCAGGTATGCTTGTAAGCCCATAGGAAGTTTTTCACTTTGTTTGGTGGACTGTCAACAGTGTGAAGTTGTGCTACTGCTGGCATACAGGAAGAGCTGTAACACATTTGTGTGTAAGACTCTAAATTAGGAGGTGATAGAAGGGAAGAAAATAGAAGACAAATTTAGTCAAGAATACACTGATAGTCTACATTACAGCCCTTTCATCTAACACTGAACTGAAACAGTATGAAACAAAGTTTTGGTCTTTGAGTATCCAACAAGGTGATTTTGATGCAAGATTGGTCAGTTCATATATTCTCCCAAATAAAAACATGATAGCTATTAAAATCCTACCTTGATATCTTGGTTTTCCTGAAGAATCTGTTTCTGATGTAGGATTTGAGCTGAAGACAGTTGCGTCAACTGTGGGAAACACACAATTTAATTTGCAATAAATAGGAAGTTTCAGTCTTAAAACTACAGCACTTAACAGTTTGTTTGGCATTTAAAATCATGATCAAACTGATAGACCTTTGCTGACAGATCTATCTTTTCCTTTTAAGGTCTCCATTTTGGCTGTGATGCTAAATAAACCCCATATTTACTTACCAGTATAAAGACAGCCATAATCAAGATGACATACCTTATAACTGCTGCTGAACTCAGTTAGTGTAATATATTCAAAATTATATTTAGACCTTTCAAAAAGGATCTTTTTGCACAGTACTGGCTGTTTAGCTTGGAGCTTGCTTCATATTCATAGAATATAAAGCACTATTTAGGACAAGAGGCAATGGGTATAAGCTGGGACATAAGAGGTTCCCAAGAAACATAAGGAAAAGTTATTCACTGTGAGGGTGAGGGAGCACTGGAATGGGCTGGCCAGGTGGGTTGTTGAGTCTCCTTCTCTGGGGACATCCAAAATCCACCTGGAAACGTTACTGTGTGACCTACTCTAGGTGGTCCTGGTCTCGTAGGCGGTTTGGACTAGATGATCTTTCAAGGTCCCTTCCAGCCCTTAAGATTCTGTGATTCTGTGATATATAGAACTATTATGTTGGCCAATGAACTTCTCTAAAAATAGCGACAAGGAAATTCTGTCTCTAGAGTGTACAATGTCTGTGAAATTTGAAGGAAATGGAAGGCAAATACAATGGTGAATATAAATGTGCTAAAGAAGTCAGGATTCATGACACCAATGTTCTGTTAAAGGCACTGTAGTGAAACATGACCTTCTCCTAGATGCCAATACTACAATGGACCTCAATGGACAAAGCACAATATATTCACAATGAGCATTTTTAAATTAGTTTAGCATCCAGCTTGTTTTACTGGGCACCAAGGGTCACAGTGAGTTCACAATCGTTGTAAAGAGACAAGTAATTCAGTATTACTACAAATCCAGGAAAATTAGAAGCAGAATCATTTATGACATTATACCTAGAGCTGCATATTTTGGCTCAAAAATTCTGAGCACACTCTCCTCCAAACTCATTAATGTAAGCCACATTAAGGAGACTTAGGTCTGAAGGTCTGAACTTGTAGTTCACTCTCAGTTTTACAAAGGGCAAATCACCAGCTAACTGCTATTTTTTTTTTCTTGTCTATTTAAATTGTGTCAGTTTGATCATATACCTGGGAGGATATCCCAACCATATTGTATTGTGCACTATCAGCTGCTGGCTAATAGTAATTTTAATTTATGTCCTGTATAAAACAATTGCTCAGGAAAATAAGTGTTCTATCTACTTCCTTTGCAGACTTAAAAGTAGACACTGAACAATATTGAAAGCCCCCTAAGGATGTAATGATTTTCAGGAAAATGGAAAGGCTATAATGTTCTCATTTAACAAGGTGTGTATCAGAAGACAGTCAGGTGAACTCAGTGAACGTAGAAAATTCACAAAGTGACATAAAGGCAATCAGAATCACCCCAGACATAATACTTTTCATATTAAATATACAATCCATCAATACAATTTAGAGAAGAGAAGAAAAATAAAAAAATCTTTATTTTCATTAAAAAAAAAGGAACCAGAAATGTCTATAATGGTAGTCCTTACCATAATACTCTGGAGTTGCAAAAGCTGTTGGTGTCTTATATGATGTTCCTGTTCTTACAGGTGGTGTTGGTCCAGCGGGTTTAGCTATAACAACAGAAGAAACGTGGGACAAGATATGCTATTTAAAAGAATGAAATAGCTTTCTTGTTATCTAACAGAACTCAGATTTGTGACAACTGCTTCATGAAAAAAGTACTATGGTATTCCCTCAAAACTATACAAGAGCTTCCACTTGGATTTAGGAAAGTTTCGAGCTGTCCTTATTGTCAATATAACATACTTCTGAAACTTGGTGAGAAAACTTTGCTTCTTCAAGATTGTCTTGAAGGGCTTCAGTCAGTTAGAATATGACATATTTTAATGCACAGAAGCATCCTACGGACTGGTAAAAAGATGCAAAATGACCAGCAACGACATTTCTATTTCTCAAGTAAAAGAATACAATTCCTCATGAGATGTAAGACAGAATAGCTGAAGTCAGCAACAGAAACTTAGAGTCTTGCCTTAAACATAGGCAAAAATCCTTTCATTTCTACTCTCAATATAACGTCTATATTAGCAAAGCTGGAGCTGGAACATGTATAATGATAAACACTGAGTACTTAACTGTGGTCTGCATTAAGAGTTCAATCACAGAACAGCACTGGAGGTTCCACTAAATGAAATTAAGATGCACTTCAAATGAAGGTAAGAAAAAGATGACCAAGTTCAATATTTTCGACATTTATAACTCTACATGACCCAGATGAAAAAGCTTTCATTCTGAACTGATCTATTCTTTAGCAGGTACCATGACTTTGGACAGAAACTGATTAATAGAGGCAGTATTATCTCATATAATTAAATTGCTATTAAAAAAATGATGTGACATTCCTTTTCCTCCTAGGTTGTTATCACCTACTAAAGAAAATAGTTTTCTATGAGGTAAACAATCAATGATGGATATTTTGATTGTTCTCAAAATAGCTGTAAAAGGCAAGAACTAAATTCACAAAATGTGCAGATACTGCCACATAACCACTGAATGACTGAAATCTCAATACCAAAAAAATTCCAGAATTATATAATGCACTTAGCTTCCCTGGCTATATGACACAGAAGAATTTGTTTACCAAAGGTAGAACTCTAGTTAACAAAGTTTAAAACAATAAAAATCTCTTAGAACTCTAGTGAACAAAATATAGAACAATAAAAATTTCTATCTTCCATTGATGACCTTAATAAGGTGGAAATTTATTAAGATTCTCATAATGAAGATTCTCTCTCTACTTTCAACTAATTTCCATAATAAAGTAGGATTTTATTAAGATTCTCACTAAAGTTTCACAAAGATTCTGGAACTCCCTTGTCTTTTTTTAATTTTTTTCCATTTTGGAGACTTAATGTCTGCATAGAAAACTTCCCATAATACTCATCCACTGAGTAAGGAAGATGCAAGTAAGGAATTAACTACAGTATTTTAATGAGAAAGTGAAACAGCACGGAATTATGAAAAGGAAAATCCAAGAAGAATATTGAGGCAAATTTTTCCTATTTGTACTGGTGGAACAGTCTCTCCAGGGAACCAGAAGAAACTCAATTATGATATTTAAAACTAGGCTGGATAAAACAGTAGGAAACACAGAAAAAGGAAAACCTGCTACTGGCTTCACAAGGAAGAATCAGATCATCTAACCAATTTATTCCATCTTGAACGCCTAAGGAAGATATGGTAACTGCTGACTGCCACATAACCTAGCTTATGGTGTATGGAAGAAGGGTGAGATTTTGAAACACTGGAAATTAGCTAGGCATTTAGTGGAGAAAATTAGCATAGAACTTATTAGAAGGGTGTAGTGGTTTTGGCCTAGGCCAGGTTTTTCAGTAGCAGGGGGGCTAAAGGAGTGGCTTCTTTAAACAGAGTTGCCAGAAGTGTCCTCTGTAGCTGACAGAGTTAGGGCCAGTCAATTTTAAGCTGGACCCTGCACCTGACCCAGGCCTGGCCAATTAGTAGTGGAGGTAACGCCTCTGTGAATAACATATTTGAGAAGAAGAAGTTGTTGCGCAGTGGCAGAACTGCAGCAGCAA
>WBNH01008089.1:0-47020 GCA_013401255.1 Urocolius indicus | reverse complement strand
GGAGGGGTGGGGGGAGGTGTTTTAAGATGGTTTTATTTCTCATCTCACTGCTTTTATTGTTTCTTTAATAAATCAAACCTTTTTCTCCCTAAGTTGAGTCTGTTTTGCCCGTGACGCTAATAGACAAATTTGATCTCTCCGTTCTTAACTCACAAGCCATTTGTTATATTTTTCTCTCTCTCCTGTCCAGTTTAGGAGGGGGAGTAATATTATGACTCGGTGGACATCGGGCTAAACCACCACAAAGGGGGAAAAAGAAAGTATCACATCAACTTCTATTTATGCTGTAGCTTAAGATTGTCTTATGTTCTGTTATAGCCATTACTAAGGAAACACCACTGACCAACAGCAACTTCAGACACAATGTTTTGATCATAGAACCATGGAATCATTTAGGTTTGAAAAGACTTTAAAACATCATTGAGTCCAACCATTAACCTAACACTACCAAGTGAACCATTTAACCAAGTCCCTTAATGCTGCATCTACATGTCTTTTAAACATCTCCAGAGATGGCAACTCAACCATTTCCCTGGGCAGCCTGTTCCAATATTTGACAATACAAGTCAGGATGCTACTGGCCACTTTCGCCCCCTGGACATGCTGATGGCACATATGCAGGAGGCTGTCAACCAACATTCCCCTGCAGCTTTCCACCTACTCTTTCTTTTCTACCTCCCAAGCCTGTGGCATTGTATGGGGTTGTTGTAACCTAAGTGCAGGACCTGGCTCTTGGCTTTGTGAAGCCTTCCTGCTTTCAAGCAGGTCAACGCTTCTGCCCATCTTGGTGTCATCTGCAAACTGAAACTTCCCTGGCACCAAGGTCAGACTGACAGATGTGTCGTTTCATCTGTTTTTGTAGATAGTCATCACATTTGCTAGCCTGCAGTCAACTGGGACCTCGTCAATTAGCCAGCACTGCTAGCAAATGACTGAAAGTGGTTTGATGAGCACTTCTACGAGCTCCCTCAGTACTCTTGTATGGATCTCATCTAGTCTCATCTGACTCGTCTGTGTCTACTGAGGAGTAGCAGGTCACTAACACTTTCCCCTTGGATTATCTGAGCTTCATTCTGCTCCCTATCCCTGACTTCCAGCTCAGGGAACTGGGTACCCTGAGAACAACTGGTCTTACTGTTAAAGACTAAGGCAAAGAAGGCATTCAGTATCTCAGCCTTCTCCTCATCCTTTGTCACTATCTTGTCTCTCCTGTTGAGTACGTGTACAAGTTGCTTCGACCAGCTTGGAGACTGTTGCTTCTAATCTGCTGCACAAAATACTAAAAAAATATTTAGGTCTTTAGTACCTTACTAGCACACAAAGCCACAAATGAAACAAACCAAAAAAAAACCCCAGCAAGAAATACAGCAGAGTCAAGACCTTTTTATTTCAAGTGAACTACAGAGAGTAATATGAAGAGGGAAGCATTTCTCATGATGCTAATCATAATGAGATCATGGTTTCTGACAACGTGGAATAGCATTAGCTAAGGATTCTTATACAGTCTTCTCAGAAAAAGTATACATAAGGATATTAAATATCAGCTTCAGGATAAAATTAAAATAAACCAGAAACATGTCAGTTTCTGTGTGCTCTTACACTGATACTGAGAAGCAGAAATACCGTATCATCAGAATTAAGCTAAACTCTTTGCACGTGAAATAACCGAGCCTGCTTTGCCTCCCAGTACAGTTAGATTTCTGGTTGCCTGTTAGAGTGCTATTTGCAGTGGTCAATGAGTGCGCCATATATATGAGACAGAATTTCTTTAGAAATAACCATCTGAGAATATGCATGGAAGCATAATATTCAATGTCTCCCACTGGACATGCACGTTAAGAAACTGTAAATGCTATTAGTAAATATGAAATATTCTTAAGGTTGATATTCTGAAAGGATGACTTGCAGTATTCTATTTTGTCTTAAGGTTCCTTACTAAGGGTGATTTTTACATAACTAGGTTAGGAAACCAAAAGGAAAAATGAGTTTATGTATGAAGCCAAAAGACAAAAGGCCTGTATGTTCCAGAACACTAGTTTCTATAGATATCAAAGATTAAAGAAAAATAATCTGTAGTATAAATTCTCCTACATCCTGCTTGTCAGTTTAGCATTATACATGAAAAAATGTGTATATTTAAAAAGCTGAAATACCTGGACTTCCTGGTTTACCAGTCACGGTGTTTGGAGGCAGAGGTCTTCTTCGCATTTGTGTAGGCTTGACAGGAGGTATAGGAGGATGCTGAGGGCCAGGTGATGTAGTTACTGAATAACATTACAAGACAGTGTTATTAATTATTTAATCTCAAAGTCCATAAAATCCTGTTACAAGTTATATTCAGACTTCTCAAACATTTCATGTCTGAGTATCAAAAGTGGAGGTGGGGTTAAGAGCTGAAATGAGTTGTATTTTTAGCCTTAAATTCTTTAAAAAGTGTGTTCCACAGAGTTTTAAACTAAACTTGCATTGAAAACATGTAGGTCCTTTGGGATTTTGTACAAGTGTTTCAGCAATTTATTTTCTGTGTAGTTACTCATTTCTGTCAACAGCAACGTTTCGGCAGACAAGAGGATACTGTTCCCACAATAAACACCACCTCGGTGTACTTGGAAACATCTTAAGTTTCCTACTCACAAAATTTCTGATCTTCTGTGCTTTCGAACTGATAAAACTAGTCACCCTCAGCTGGAAGCAAAAGATGTAGCTAAAGGGTATTTCTTATTAGAGACACTTTATCCTATGTCATTCAAAAGTGAAAAATGAAAAACATCATTGTCACTTCGTTCACTGACATGGCTAGAGACAGTTACCATGTTAGCAGCTCCCAGACTAGGTTGTTTCAATGTGCAATTCCAGCTAATAGCTATTAAATTTATGTGGTCAGGTCCTTTGACAGTGAAGCCTTAAAAGGGAACCTGAGCCTCTTAATTCATACTTGCAAAATGTTTTACTGTATTTTCTAGTCAATTCTTTCCTTAGGAAAAAAAAACAGGGCTTATGTGCAACACATTTATGTAACAAAAGACTTTTTGTACTTAACAGGAAAATCCTCAAGAGTAATATAATTCTTATAATGCTGCCAGTGTCAACAAATGTGTAAGTTGCCTGATACTGAGTTACTGGCTACACAAAGTACCTGGGGCCCTACCATAGTAAATCATAGTTTATCCTATAAATAGAATCACTGTGGGTGAGAACAGATCCAAAGACTTATCAGGGAGAATCTTTTTAGAAATACAAACAGGAACATTTCCATCTTTCTCTGTTTCCTTTTCCTTTTAGACTTTTGCAGTCATTTAAAACACTTTTTTTTTTTTTTTTAAACCCCTCAGATCAAGACAGGATCTGTCTAATTAAGGAAGATGTAATGGTTTTGAAAATAGCATTTGTACATTTCATATTTGTTTTTACTCCCCAGAATAAGATGAAAAAATATGCCTAAAGACCTGAAAAAGGATAATACATTTTCCTATACATCATTGTACCCTTGATACTAGCACATGGTAAAATCTATTGTTAATTTCCCTCTGGCCTATATATAGGGACTAGGATTGTCTGATATATTTATGAGGTAAAAATGTGCAACTACTTGTCAGTGGCTTCTGTCATATCTCTCAACAGCACAACAGCAGCAGTTGCATACAAACAAAACCATCACATTCAGTGTGCTATGTCACAGTTGTATACTATATGGCACTCTGGAAAAACAAGAAAGTGTTAAACTTTGCTATATAGTTTTATTTTATTAACCTTACCAGAAATTGGCACTTCCCAGGTATGACTATATTTTGAAGGTTTCTCTACATCCACGTCAATTTGTCTGGTAATATCCTCAGGTGCATATACATCATCTGTGAAGTCAAGGAAACAAGTATCTACAGTGGAACACCGAGTCATGGAATTCTTATACATTGCATATGTTCAAAATCTAGCTAATATTAGGGGCAAAACTGACATATATGGTCCAATTACATTTTTACCAATAACTCAGTGATATCTGTTCTATTCCTACACAAGCAAGATCAAAAGATCTGGATCTAGAGAGTGTACAATTTAATTTTAAACATTCCTTGAAAAAAAGCATAGGTAAAGAGAATTCATAAGATTAAGACATAATAAATGAGTTAAACCAATATTATAAGGGGAAAAACGAGTAAAGAGAACATTTTAGTTATTCAGTATATAGAATAAAACATCCATTGATTCTTGCAAAGGGCAAACCATTCCTTCTTTCAAAATAAGATATTTGGTTATCCTCCGTATCGAATGGCTAAAGCAATTCTGAACCAAACGCATTTCATTTAGAGTACTCGATGCAAAGTACATAAAATTGAGTTTGTGTGTAAAAGAAAGTCCTACTTAAATGTTATATAAACAATTTTTTAAAAACCTGAAGTAAATATAATGAAAAATATAACATAATCACTCCTGATACGGAACAACTGTTTCGCATGTTGATATTTGTAGGATAGCCAGACTGTTTAACTGATATGCTTTCCCTATTAAAAATAAGTATGTTTATAAAAAACTTTGAATATAGTACAGTGAGAAGATGCATTTTAATTTCACCGTGTTTTTGGAAAAAAAACAACAACCAAAAAACCACTCTTTCTCATGACATTAGAAAAAAAACCTGAAAGTTAACCCATTAAAAAAATAATCAAAATGAAATTAATTATCAAATTATAACCCTATTCCAAAATGATCTAGACACTTCACCAAAGATTTCATATGTTTATAACCTGATGCTCAATTTGTTTTGAGATTAAACTTGTATTTTAACAGCACGAACCAGATGATAATTTCTCAATTATTTTAGCATTTGGCCACTCTTGCTAAGCAAACCTCAAGAATCCACAGTCCACATTACAAACATTTTAAGTGATTTACTTAGGATTAAAGCAAAGTATTAGAAACATTTCAATTTACCACATCCACCCAAATTTTTAACAGAACTGAGAATAGGTATATTATTTCCATGTGTGTTTATGTCATCTGTTACTTCAATCTTTTTTCCTGGAAACAGTCATGAGGTTTGGTACACCTCAAAACTAACCCTTGCTTCTTTAATAGCCTGAATACCGTTAGAAATGTGGATCATTTTAAGGGAAGAACTGGAGAAACTGCCCTTGATGGAATTAACTGAAATACCTTAACACACGAGTTCCTCTGGAACTTGCTAGTCACCCACAGTTTTAAAAATAAATAAAAAATAGAAAACAAAGTTAATGGTCATTATAATGAAAACCAACTATCTCTCTCTTTCCCGAGGGAAATGGAAATGCTGCTCAAAGTTTGCTTGCTGAATGATATCTGGAATCATAATAGATCAGGAGGAGTTTTTAAATGGTTAGTATTAAATTTTAAAAAGCCTCACTAAGTTACATATATGAAGACAAACGTGAAAAGTCATCAGAATAAAATGAATTTCTAGAGAAAATGGCTAAAAGATGGTAGAAAAATAAAAGGACTGTAGGTCACGGTCAATCCCTGCCTCTTTCCCATAGTCAAGTTTACCACCGGGCACTACAGCTAGCCAGGAGACTGAAAAACCTTCCAGGAAACCAGCCACAATCCTGTGTGCTACCACTGGAAAAAACAAATACCACTGTTTATCATTTGGGCTCTGCAGCTGCCAAGCACACCCTACACGAGGTGAAACATTTTTGCCCTGATGCAAATGAACACAATCAAGAAGAACCAAAGTACATTCAACAGCAGTGTTAGCCCAGCAAGTAACTGAAAGATCCAAACTGGTCTTCAAATAACAGAGTATCCATGGCTCTTCTATAAAGGTGCTCGTCTTCAAAGAAAGAAAAAATGACGTAATGTCTAAAAGGAAGCCTGAGAATATATTGTTCCTTACAGCCCAATTAAGGATTCTGATCAGCTTAGATCAGATGTTAAGGATTCTGAAAGCTCATCGCAGAAAATAACATACCACTTTCATAATGGAAGTAATAAACTTCCTCACTCCCCAAAATCATCTGGATATTTTGAAATATCGTAATTTCTCTAAGATATATCCTACTGTAAAAGTAAGGTTTTTTAATCTCAGCTCAGGTGGTAAGATTTAGGGTTCCTGGTTAGTAGAATAAGAATGCATAGTAAGATCAACAACAGGCATTAAATTACCAAAGATACTTTGGAAGTCCTAGTGCAGAGAAACGTTACACATTTGTTATTTTAAACTTGCATCATTGATGAAGAATCCCAAATTCTGTAATTAACCAGTGGCTGTACTAAAAAAAGAGTATTTGTATTGTCAAAATAAATGAATGCTTTATTAAGTAAAAAAGAACCAAATGTGGATTCATTAGCATTGAAAACATTTTGATTGGATAGAAAAATCATGTAAATGTGTAATTTGAAGTAACAGTTCTCACCTTCCTCTATCGTCCATCAATGTGGAACTTTCTTGATGCTAAGTAGTCAAGTCTGAATACTGCACAGTTCAAATTCTGCATAGTCTGAGTATGAGTAGGTCTATCATGAACACATAATGTGCATAGCTAGTAGCTAGCAAGATATCTGGGCTTTAAAACTTTCTTACCAAGCCTTCTATCTTGGCCTTAAACAACTTGGTAAGCCTTTTCAATGAAGTGTTTTCCAGTAATTATCCTGGACCTATCATCTAGAAAACATCAGGAAACACTAGCCACATCATAATTTATCTGTAAATTTACATGGACTGTCAAGATGATTTGAAGAAGTCATGTCCCTGTCTTTTACTGCTAAGTTCAAATATCCCCAAAACTGCACCAATACCTGCTGTTGGCACAATCCACTTGGGCAGTCCAGGTGCTTTTGTTCTAGGTGGTGCTGATGCGGTTTTACTAAGAGCTGTAAGAGTTTAAAAAGAAAAAAAAAAAGAAAGAGGAGAAAAAAGAAAAAAGTTTAATGAGAAGAAAACCCAACAGACTTTTATGTGATGCCAACAACTCATCATTAGAGAAGAAAAAGTAATGCTGTGATTCTACACATAGTTTTGGTTTCTTTTTTCCTGATTTGGAAAGGCTTTACCTCTAGATTGTTTAATTGAAAGAAAAGTACCTTTTTTTTTCCTAGTCACACTTAAAATTCCAATGAGCATAGGTGAAAATAGTCAGTCAAAAAAGTCTCCTGCCCATCCCAAATTGAATAAACAATTCTTACCAGGTCTGATCTGCAATTTATCTGATGGTTTCGGTCTTGCAGAAGTGAGACGTGTTTTGTGAGGTGCTAAAAGAAATACAGTTCAGTTCAAATATTATGTGTAAGAGGAACACTGACAGTGTAGTGTAATTTGTCAGAAAAAAAGGTTCATGGATCCAATGTGATCTAGCAAAATGGACATATGAGAATTCAATGAGTTACAGTCCAAAATGAACTCTGAAAATGCGAGTTTCTTTAGCAGTCAGATGACTTCATTGTGCAGCCTGATCAGTTACATTCATGTTTAGGTTTGGGAAAAGATATAAATTATTTACAGTCAGTTACCCAACCATATATGGATACAGAGTTAGCTCTGCAAGATATCCATGGCCTTAAGACATTTAATTAGGTTCTTTAAAAAAACAAAAACCCAAACAACCTGGAAAGACAACACCAAATTGAACACCCCTCAAATTCAAATATTCAAATAAAATCATGAAACATTACAATATGAAAGATTTCAATGTAGACATTGTGTAAGGCGGGTGAAATTGCTTCATCATCAACATCAAAATTAGTAGCCTTCAATCTTTTCTCATTGTCACCTTTCATTTGACAAATAATTTAGGTATTTTAGTTGTTACAGAATCTATGTGAATCATACCGAAAGTTGAAAGTCATCGTCATCTTTTGCCAAATTATCTGCTATAAATCAAGTTTTTAAATAGAGCTATCTATTTGTTGTTAAATCTAATAACAACATTTAAATCAGCCTTTCTGAAGTGTCAGATAAAATACTTATGCAAGAAAGTACATATTACTAAGTTTTGACATTTACATTTGGTGAAAGTTTTACAGACTTATAAGGAAAAAGTGGAAGTTAATCCATTTATATTTGCAACACTATACATCTGAGAATCCAATACACTTAAAATCTTTATATAATCTTAGAGGCAATAGTGATTTAACCCTGATTTTCAGAGCAGTGAACAAAAACCAGTTAATAAGTGGAAAAAGAAATTTTCATGTTATATATCTGAATTAGTTTTAAAGGTAATAATGAATAGACCATTAAAACTTAAAGCATATTGATTTTACTTAAGATCTACAAACACAATAGAGCAATTTAAGAAAATTCTAAAAATTACCTGTACTAAACCGTGGAATTTCAGTTGTCTGAGCAGTTCTGAGCTTAGATGAAAACTCATATGTTTCATTGGGAACTGTAAGTAGAGATAGCTATTACTTATCATATACAAATGATTTCCTTTGAAATACAACACCACAGGTGGAAGAGAAATTAAACAGAGTCAGTGCTAGAAATGTGGTTGAAAATCATGTTTTTATGAAGATAAAAGTCTTTTTAAAGCTGGGAATATATATATATCATTAGTAACTCAGACAAAAGACGAAAAGATGATAAGATTACATTTTTTTAATATTACTCCTCAGCCTTGTACAGGAAGTATTTATTTCTAGAATGAATTGCATGAAAGAAAAAAAAAATCCTGGAAAATTAAAACCAGCAATGTTTTGTACATGCACTGGAATGTGACTAACGAATGAACATGAAAAAGATATATTAAGGTATTTCTGTTGATTAAAGTGTAACTTTAGCTATATAGCAAAAGCAGAGAAAGAGTTTTACAAAAGTACATTGACATAATACTCTCCTTACCCAGAGTCATTTTGGACCCATCAACGACACGAACTGTTATAAGGTTAATTGATCCTAGGTGTGTTGTCCTTGGAGCTACGAGAAATAAAATATTGCTCTGTGAGAAATGAAATTAAAGAAGTTTTATTTCAGTAAGGATCTGTGTCCTTTACTTCCTAAAATCCTGTCTACACATTTGCTAAGACAATTTTAACAGATATGAGACAGGTGCATGTTCTGAGTAGCCTGGATATATTTTCATGCTGACAGCTAGACAGTGTAACTACTCTCCTAGGCCTCCACCAACTTCAGAACAATTGCCCTAATGGTGAAATTCTGACAGTCTTTGGTCTTTCTCACACAAAGTATATCAATTTGCACTTCCCTAAAAAAAATTAAAAGCCTGTAGTAAAATATTTATCTTTCAGACATTCTTTCCTCACTGAAATTTGATTGAATTTAGTGAAAGTCAAGAACTATTGGATGGAAAGGAGATACTGGCAGGCAGAGACATACACTATATATCTCTTTCAGAACTAATGTTAAAATATGAAAGCTGGAAAGTAACCTACTTATTAACATAAAGGTTAAATAGTGCCATTTGTTTTTAATAACTTGAATATATATAATTATAATGATTTAAAATCTAGAAGCAAAATTATAAGCCTATAGATACTTTTTTTCCAAAATTCTTTGCTTAAAATTACTTTGGGGTGACATCAAAACATATCATTTGGTAACTAAGATATGATTAGAAATAGCTCTTATTCAACTGTGACTTAGAATCTAACTTATTACTTAACAGAAAGCCAAAATAAGGACTTAAGCCAAATTATTTTCCTGGACTTTTCAGTTTGATTTTCATAGTAATATCTCTGTACAGTGTTTGCATAAATAAAATCTCTGTTTAAATTCTTTTTCGCTATATAAAAAGGGTTTGAAGTCTATGGAAATGAAAAGGAGGAATGGTAAAGGTATTTATTAACCTAATTGTTTAAAACTAAAATATTATTGGTTTGGAGGTTAGATCTGAGAGAAAGAAAGGAGTTGCTGTTTCTTGTAACAACCATGTTGTCACTCTTCTCCTAACAATTGTTTCTCTTACACAATTTAGACCTTGTACTTTTTATGGAAATAGTTCATACCTAGGATAAAGCTGAGGTGTGAATGCATCCATAATTATAATTATGCATCCCTAAAACCTACCACAGTTACTGCAAAAATTACTGATAGGAAGAAGGTACCTATAATCTTAGCATCCAACTTGGACAGATTCTGCAACCCAAGTTTCTAAAGCAGTTGAGAAATTGAAGCAAATGTCTTTAGTCTTATAAAACCACCCAAAAGAATAAAACTTAATGAAGCTGGCTGTGGCTGTGTATTTTAAAGAAAATTAATAAAATTCCTAACATTTTGAACAGCTACTACCCTCCAATTAAACAAACAAAAAGTTAAAAACAAAACCATGTTAGCTTTTGCTCTCTATGGAAATTAATGCAATTCTTGGGTTTTCTCTTTGATATAATTTATGAACATATTCTAAACGGAAAAATTTCTGTCTATATATATAATGTATGTCATAGAACGGAATGGAATGGAAGGGATTGGAAGGGACCGTTAGAGGTCATCTAGTCCAACCCCTGCACCAAAACAGGTCACATGACTACAGTAGTGAATGATAGCAGAAAGTGTAATCAAGGCAATGCTACAATCATACTTTAAAAGTTACACACTCTAAATTACCAGGTTTAGTCTGTGATACTTCTGGCCCAACAGATGTTTTGGGTTTGGAAGGAATGAGTCGTGTTTCTTTTGGAGCTGAAAGCAAAGAAGAAAGATTATTTTTGTATTGTTCAGGAGTCATAGCCCACAGAAAATGCATGCCTCAAGTGCCTGAAAAAAAGATAACAATTCCATGGTTTTCTGGAACCTGAAACAAAATGACTATCAAAACACGGAAAAGTTCTAGCACTCTGCTGTAGGGTAAGCTGAGTTAGCAGCTAAAATTCTTGCTCTAAAAGGAAAAATAGATCACTGATTTTGGTTACAGATCTAACAAATACAGGCTTCTTATCAGACTTGAGCTGCAGTACTTCTGTGTCATCTCTAGGACAGAACTGATACTCATCTTTATTAAGAAACATGCATATGTGCAAGCAGAATGAAGGACAGTGGAATGATGCTACACAGAATACCACACCAGAGCACATTCTTTAGAAAATTATCTATTGAAAAATTTAAAATACCTGCATCTTAACTTTAAAGAAACTTATTTACCCATTGTTGTCCTTGAATGCCCTGTGGTAGTAGAAGATTTTGTAATAATTGGTTGTGGAGTAGTCTGATGTATTGCTGTTAAGAAGAGAATGTGAAGAATCTTAGAATATGAAACTGTAATAGAAACTAAGTAGCGTTTGGACTATTTCCGAAACTTTCAAAATGTCCCAAACTTAAGAGTACTGGAATACATTAAAAATCAACTATCTTCTTATTTGCTTCTCCCGTACATTCACTATATAACAAAAATGGGAAGAGACACAGCCCTCTTTAACTATCTTAAAGACTACTTTTTTTTTTCAGTATAACACACAATGTCTGTTGCTACCTGGACAAGCACATTGCAAAGGGGATTTGTTGAATTTTTGGGATTAAAAAAAGTACTCACAGACAAGCATATCTGTGACCATCAGCAAGCAATCAGAGAGAACTCAGCCTATCTAGACACTGAAATTTTTCAGCACAAACAGTACTACATTTTAGTCATCATTTGTTATATGTACTAGAGAGGATGAAAAACATTTTTGATACTATACTAAAAATCCTACCATTATTTTCAGTGTAATTTCTTCATATTTTGGATTGATTTACGTGTAAGTTTGTTTCAGCACAAAACTAGCTATGAATAATTCCATTAAAAACACGAAACTCAAGGAATGATTAAACACAAAATTAAAAGAAAGACTCCGTTACCAGGTTTGGTATGGGCCAGTCTCGGTTTTCCAGATGTTTTAGGTTTGGTATGGATGAACCGTTTTTCAGTTGGAGCTGAAATAAAAATAAACAGCACCCGGAGCAATGATTGAAAAAACACACTGCTTTCATAGCACACAAGAAGCTGTAATAAGACAAATTATGTAAGGGTAAAGCTGAAAAACAATCAGTTGGATTTCCTACAAACAAATTAAATGTCCACTGACACAAACTTTCTCAAAATTATGTCAAATTTGTAGCTTTGGAAGAAGCAGTGAAGAATATAGTCACAAACAGCATACCGTAAAATAATGTGACAGAAATAGACAGTAGCAGCTCATGTCTTCAACATCTGACACACATAAATATCTAAGGACAGCATCTATATTTCAGTGAACTCATAAAAGACTTCATTTATACATTAACCTTATGTGCAACTAACAAATAGAAACACAATGTAAAGTATTTTTCATTTCCTATTCCTCAAAAAGAAAAAATACAGTTTGAAGATCATTAAATAGGTGTTAATACTTCATTAATGGTACCATTTCTTCCTCAGAAAATCATAGTCAATGTGTCTCTGAAATTGGGGACAGTTTAACTGATTATGATTGTTCAATCAATACTCCTGCTGCTTAATATCGGTTGGATTCATTGACCCTTATTTGGTCCACATCTGCCATTTAAGTTAAGAAGAAAGAACTCTCAGCTAATATTTCATATATTTAAGTAAGTTTTCCCAACACAAATGACTAGAAGCTAGCAGAGAAGATGACTTTAAGAGCTAGTATTTTATTTATACGGTAACATAGCTGGTTTGCTTCGGTATATGTTATGCTATAGTTGATAACTTATCATATTTCTTGCAATTTTCTTCTGTAAAATTATACCATGATGAGTGAAGCAGAAGAATATTTTGGGATTACAGTATCCATACATCAGATGGAGACATTACAGGAATCACTACCTGCTCTTTAAATAAAGTTCCATTTTACTGGAAAATATATAACAAACGAAGCAAATGCACCATTCTGACTAGAAAGGCTAGAAAATTAGGAAAAGAATCTTCAGAAGTCAATGAACTCATGCATTATCATTCCTATCGCGACCAAAGGGCAAGAATGTACCTAGAAGCAGAGCAAAAGATTATAATTATTAGAGCTCTCTTGAAGGATATCTTCTCTAACAAGAATGTAAAATAGAGAATTTCTGAAATATACACAATTACCTAATGTTGGTTTTGTTCTTTCAGGAATATCAGGAATCATAGTAGTGACTGGTTCATGAAAGGCTGGAATTATTTCTGTTGGAAAAAATATCATTAAATTCTCAGAATAATGAAAGGACTCTCCCTTTCCCTCATATCTCCCTTAAAAAAAAACTCTTCAGCACTATACCATACACACTAGGAAGGGAAAATTTTAAAAAAGCAATTAAAAAGAGATTTATGGTCACAAAGACTTTTCACCTCACAATAATAATCAATGATTTCACTGAAAGGTTATCTTATACAGATAAGTCAGATTTATGATAGGAAGTCTCATAATCAAAATATAATTTAAAGGAATCCTCACACTAATCTGGAAGAAGATGTATTTGTAATGAAAAGGAACTGTAAGAGCTTTAAGAGATTTTTCTCATAAGAGCTTCAAAAACATGGTGCAAACAACGGAAGTATGTTGCTCAGATACAAGCTATGAATACTTTTTAATCATTGACTGAAACATTCAAGTCACTACTACTTCTTCCAGTAATATCCATGTAATAAAAAAAAAATCTTGAACTACTGTAGTTTCCATCTGTGGTCTATGACTTAAATGCAGTAATGCAGAGGTTTCTTAAACTAGAATGACACTCAGGTAATAGCAAGAGTACCATTGACCAACTGCCCCCACTTCACACCCTGAAAATAGCTGCACAATTATCAACTGTGGATTGACAAAATCATTTACCAGGCTTGCTTTTCGGAGCATCTGGGATAGGAGCTGCTTTAGGTTTAAAGGGAGTGTGTTGTGGTTCTTTAGGAACTGAAAGAAAAGGTCTTTTTAAAGAGTTTCTACTCTTCAGAAATTAGACAGGTTTATTTCACAGGCACTGCATGCGTCAAACTTGCAAAAAACCCCAAGATACTTGCATGAGAGACCAAAAAAAAAATCTAGTGTCAGATACGTATACAAATTCAAAGATAAAAGAAAATAATGAATGAAAAAAATGAGTGGAAAATTGATCGCGTAAGCAAAACCTAAAGTCGAGCAACAAAAACTGAATACAGACAACTACAGTGGTGGTGGTTCCATTTGTATTTCAGAGCATATAACTGCAATACCCAGAGCATGTTTGTCCCCTAAAAGTGTCAAAAGAATTACAGTGTGTGAGAACATGAAAGAAATTTTTTGTGAAGACAACAATGCAGATAGGAATCTTTCAATACCTGAAACAGAGTAGAATAAGTTCAGTAAATAGAGAAGAAAACAGATCAAAACCACAAACAAATGACACGTGAAAAACAGACTAATGATATATAACCTTTGGTCCAAGGAGCAGCAGGGAAAAAAATAATAATGACTAGACCAAGGTAACATCTTTACCTGTTGCTGCCTCTGGTTATTCAACTGTAAATTTAGTAGGTGACAAAACTTTGTAAAAACAAGAACATACAGAGAATTAGAGAATAAGTACAAGCAAAAGGGTAAAAATACTCCCATTTCAATGACTGATTTTTTTTCAAATTGGAACACAGAGTTGTGCATTTAAAAAAAATGTTGTTGGAATTAGTGGATATACACTCATTCTAAATGAAGGTTCAACTGCTGCTTTCAGAACTATATGGAGTTAGAAGTTTGGTGGTTCACTAGTCTTAAATGCTTATTAAATATGTTGTTAAGGGTAAAGTTGCATTACCAGGGCACACAAACATCGAAGTGATTTGAATTACAGAGATTTAGTCACTCATAAAGGCCCTCAAATATGTTCTTCTCTAAGAATCTTTTGCTAGGCACAGAAGAGATGTGATTTATTCCAAGAAGAGTCTTACAATGTTTACATGTTGTCTACCCTGCTCATGTAGATGAAAAGCATATACAACTCATACATTAAAAATACAAATCAGCTCTATCATACTTTAAAAATGTATTTAATGATCATTAGAAAATGTATTTGTTTGTAACACAAAAAATTTTAATCTGGACTAATTGAGGAAAGACAACCCAAAACCCCAAAAGAAACTCTGAATATTCAAGCAAAAAACCAACGTATTTACCAGGTTTTGTGTGTGGTACATCTGAACTTGATGATGCTCTGGGCTTAGAAGAGACTCTCCGACTTTCTTTTGCACCTGTGAAGATAAGAAAAGCTTTGAACATGTTACTGAGGATTTCATTTTCCTGATAGGAGATTCATTTTCTGCAAAGAAGTCTTTTAGGAATAGTCTCTTGCATTTGAAAATAATCAGAGATGTCTTGCCAATACAATCTAAACTATATTAGAGCAGACACTAAAGACAAAATGACTGTTACAGTGCAGTGTTGGATTAACTCTCCACTCTCAGCTCCATCAGAGCTCTCTACAGTGTAAACTGCAGTTCCCCTAGTTTTCTTGTTCCAAAAACCTGCTGCTTATTTAAATCAACCTTGCGTAAAAAAAAAAAAAACAAAAACAACTATAGCAAAGCAGTGAAAGCAGAAGAAACATGGAAATGTATCACTAATTTTCAAATGGACAGAACTATTTCCAGTGTTTTAGGAAAAGGAAATTACTGAAATTTTACATTTGTAAATGAGTAACTAGAAAATATCTCTGCTACATTCTATGAAAATTAAGACACAAACTTTCCCACGTTCAAAGAATCAAGGTGAGTGTTAATACCCACATTCCTAGCACTATACAAGTTACTGATATGTATAAATAGCTAGCTGATTATCTTGTTCAGTGACAGCTATTTAGCAAAATTTGATGACAGTAGTAAAACACAGCTTATTCCATATCTGTATACCTTCAGAGAACTCAACAATTCTGACAATTTTCGAACTGATAAAATTTTCATGCAATAAAGGGCAAATTATTGACAAGCTTACTTGCTCTGGTTGGAGGAACACGTGGACTGGGTGTGGTTTTGTATTTGGAAGGCCCATGATGTGTATCTTTAGGAGCTGAAAGAAAGAAATCGGGTTACACTGTACTAAATTTTTCTGAGGTATCAGTGTCCACTACTACCCATAACAGTCAAGAAAAACAAAGTAAAGATTTCAGCCAAAGGTATTCTATGCAAGTGATGCAACAGAGAAGGATTTTTGGGGAGAAAATCAGTCAACAGATAAAAGAAAAAATCTGGACTTAATTATTTAGTAAAACTGGATGGGAAAGGTAAGTAGAGAAAGAAAATCTACAGCCTGCAGCTCTGCTCACCCAAACCATGTGGCTAGAACAGTGCCACCTCTACAGCACAAATGAGAAAATCTAAGTTAGGATTTTATTCTGATCTGCTCTCTGTATCCTATCACTAGATACTGAAGAAAATTACAAACATGTTATATGCAAACAGCCTGAATGTCACAGGGATCCTCCTCAACTGTTTTGTAGAAAATCAAGAGGCAGAGAATCTTGACTGTTAAATTATTAATGCAAGTGCCAAAGTTTTGCAGGTCTGCTCTTGGATATTTGTGTTTAAGAGGAAAGACAACATGACTGTTCAATCAAAAAATATCATTACCTACTGTTGCTTTTGGTTTCTCGGTTCTAAATGTAATTGATTCCATAACTGCATTAGTGTGATAAAAAACAAGAACATGTATTACCAAGAACAATCAAAACATCACAATCATTACATCCCCAATAATCATATCATATCATCCCTGTTACAGTCAAAGACAGATGGCCACTGCTTCTTGAGACTCAACATATCAAAGTACCATGCTGCTCAGGATTGCCTACAGTTCAAGGCAATAGCTCTAATACAGACCAGAACCTGGGTACAAATGTGAAGCTTTTGTAGTAGGCCACAAAGAAATTGTTGGTAGTTTTTCACCTTCAATTTTGTACACTTTCCTGACATTTAAAGATTTTGCTTTCAAACACTGGGCACTGACTTACTGAGTTGGGGAAAGGAACCTTAGTTGTAACCTTTCTGCCCGTGTCCCCAACAGCATACAATACTGTATATCCAATACTGGGTGTGGCTGGGATGGAGCTATTTTCTTCATAGCAGCTCCTATGGTACTCTATTTTAGATTTGTGACCAAGACAGTGTTGATAGCACACCAATGTTTTAGCTATAGCTGAACAGTACTTGCTACAGCTTCAAAGCCTTTGTTTTTCACTCTGCACCAAGCAAGTAGGCTAAGGGCTGGAAAAATGCTAGGAGGGGACAAAGCAAAGACAACTGAACCAAACTGGGCAAAGGAATATTCCACTTAATATACCATCATGCTTAAAACCAAAACTTTCCAAAGGACCCATTGCTCATAGATTGGCATTGGTCTGCTAGTGGAATGTAGCAGTGTATTGTGTGATTGCCTTTGTATCACTGGGTTTTTCATCTATTTTTATTGTTTATTCATTAAATTGTTTCTATTTTGAATGATGTTTTTTTTTTCTCTCTTTTGCTCTTCTGATTCTGTGTCCCGATCAGCTGCAGCATGGAATGAGCAAGAAGTGGCTGGTGGGTGCTTAGTTTACTGGCTGAGGTCAATTAATTGCAGTACCTAAATACAATTGCTAGTGTGAATTGTGTAATTTTCTTCCTCCATTCTTAATTAGCCCAGGGTTGTATGCTCCTGAATACAAAGCTGTCTAAACAACATTATACAAAATATTACACATCTTTAAATACCTGAGCAAAAGTGAACTAAGAGTATAAACGAATGATTGTTGTTACTGGGAAAGAAGTACACAGTTTGAGAAATACAGAAAAATATGCATCCTCTTTGCAATAACATCTCTCTTTTTCACCTTCAATTTACAAAACCTAAGCAAATTAATACAGAAAATATCTATTTTCACTGACAAATGCACAAAATATGGCTATCATTGCAGTGATCTAAAATGTAAAAAAACCCTGAAGATAGAAATTTTAAACTTATCAGATTGCTTGTATCATGACACTGGATTTTATGCCTCAAGGACTGCTCCAACGTGCACATTCAAGGAATACAGACAAATCTGAAGCTCCCCTGATCACAGAACAATTCATAAGATGTATCAGCATAGGATAAAGAAACAATGTACTTACTAGGTTTGGTTTGTGGCACCTCTGAGCTTGGTGATGTTCTAGGTTTGGAGGGAATATGCTGTGGTTTTTTTGGAACTGAAATTTAAGAAAAAATGCAACTATTAAAGCTTTTCAAGTGAGATTTTCAGAGGCATAATAGAGAACACACCCTTTTTGGACCCTGTGAAACCACAAAAAACTTGTAAGAGTAATGAAGCAGTATAAATGCTCACTAAGAAATAGTGCTGATGGAGAATCTCTGTAACAAGAGAACATAAAGCAAAGTCAGTATGGATGGATTAATATAAAAGATGAGGCAGCACATAACAGATACTCAGTTGAGGCACACAGGTAGACTGTGACACTTCCATTCACTTTGCAGAATATGTGGGAGAAAAAATGAACTAGATGGTTATGATTTTTTTAGTGTAATAATAAAAAAAAACCTTACAGAAGGACTTAATTTAGTAGTAAAAAATTATTTCAGTGAAGTATAATGAAAATCTACTTGTGATACTCAGTGTATACTGAGAAAAAAAGCTAAATGTGATGGTCTCTGTAGGCAAAACTGTTACCTATTATCAATTTTAGTTCATCAGTTTTAAGTGATACACGTTCCAGGTATGTATCAGAAACAAAACTATTTTAAAAACTGAAGAGAATAACTTTGCTTACAATTAGTATTATTTGTCTAGTAACTGCATTTTGAATAATATGCTACGTATAATGCCTCATACAAAAACTGTTATATTAATGAAATCTCTGAGAAAGCAAAGTACTGGAAACATGTGAGTTTAGTTCTCCCATGGACTTCAATGAGATACCCAGATATTTATCACTCTTATTCAGAAAATAGATTTTCAAGGGCACAAATCTCTTCCCCTCATGGTGTATTTCAGTTGTGGTATATATATACAATTGAAATTCAGACCCACTTTCTTGTTTTCTGAATGCTGTATTACTAAAGAGCATTATGGTGCATTTCATTGCATGATCATTCACTTCAGCTCTAAATTGGTACGGAGCTAAAATAAAACTGGGTGTTTAAGGAGCATAAGGACATGATATTTTCTTTCATTTCTCACATTAGAAACAGAAGCATGATAACTATAACCCTATGTCAATTCTTCTCTATGAATGACAAAAACCCCAATTAGCTTGGATCTTTTAAGATAATTACAAGATAAGTAGATGATGCTGTTCTATATATTATAGATTCTCGAAGAAAGAGTGCCTTTTTTATTTTTCAAACACAGAATTGTAAAAACCTGTAACATTTGTGAGACAAAACATTTTTTTTCCAGACGGCCAGATTGCCATAATAATGAAAAATGGCCACAGAGGCAAAAACTAAGTTTATGAGAAGTTGCACTTTACGCTTAGTTTGAAATAATGTTTTACAGTCACCTGCCATGGTTAAAAAATTATGAGACAACAAGGATTTTGACTGTTCTGTTTCCTCCTATCAAATATGAGGAAATCATTATCTAATAGATAACATCAGATTTAAAAAATATTGCTCCATTTACAGATTTCAGTAAAGTGATTATCAAGAAAATGTTATCAAAAAATAACAATACTCTTATCCTGCTGCTATGAAGTAGTAGAAATTTATTTTTTTGCATGATGAAAAATACTGAGTGAATGTTACGAATCATGAAAACTGCAAAAAACTCACTGAACACACAGCAGAACAGAATCCTGTTATGTTTTAATTGTCATATATAGATAAACAGCTGCTCAAAAATACATTTTAATCCCATACAAACTGTATTACAAATAATCACACAAAGCAGTTTACCATCTTTGGCTTGCAGGATATGAGGTTGGGGTGAAGGTTGAGGTTTAGAAGGAATATGTTTGGTCTCCTTTGGAGCTGGAAGAGAAAATGTGGGTAATAAGTTTGCTAAATTGCACAGCAATTAGTATCTGAGATCAAGTTGAACACACACATACAGAAACCTCACACCTGCAATGGAGAAAAAATATCTATAGGAAATAAAAAAGTCAAGTAATACTCTTCATGTGTTTACAACAATGTAAGGAAGAGAGTGGAAGTTCAATCATTTTTGAAGCTCAGGTTTCATTTTTTCAAAGAAAAAGCTGGGACAAGCACAGACAAGCATAATTATAAGAAAAGTGATTCACAGCTGCCAACATTGTTTTCTTAAAGAAAAAAGGAGACATTCCAACTGTGAAGAAAGCAATATGCCCAATTGTCATGAATGTCTAACAAGATAATTACCTAGAAGAAAAATGAAGTTTAATTAAACAGTACTAAGGCATAAAGTGATTAAATGCTGTGATGCTTTCTGTGATTAAAAAAGTAAACACAATAGCTTGCCGAGTAAATATCATTACCTATCCTTGACCTTGGTGGTTCAACTCTAAGTGTAATAGGTTCCAAGACTGCAATAGAAACAGTGTGAAAAGGTAAGTATGGAACATATTCACAAAACCTTAAAATTACTCTACTTTTCAGTGTAAATGTAGGTGTTAATACAACACCACAGTAATGTGGATCTTCAAATTAACTTTAACTATTAAAATCGGAGAAAATGAAACTTCTTAATAATACAGATTCAATAAGAAAAATACAATTGCACAAACCTGATGGCAACAGAAGCAGAAGTAAGTTTATAGAAATCAGTAAATCCTAGAACAAGCAAGGGAATTGATCACACAGCTTAACAGAGAGACAGAAAGGTACTCAATATAGAAAAAAATGTCAGGTATCCCCAAACTGAAGTCTTCTACTACTTGAAAATAACACACTGATCATGACAAAACTATTGCATTTTTCCTCAGAGGCGAGCAGTCACATAGAGGACTAAAAGGCTGCTAATGATACAGTTTTACAGTTATATTATTATCTGAAAAAACTTCTGATTTTTTTTCATTATAGCACCTTATAATTTGTATCACAAAATCTCCTCACAAAGCATATCAAATTGTGAAAAAATGGAAAAAAAATCACAATCCTCAATTATAAAATGGCAAAACCTATAAAAAATTTTCTGCCAATACTGAAAATGTCTTAAAATAATATTGATAAACTCTCAAAGCAATAACAGCTGAAGTCACACATAACATACAGACATATACATCTAGAGATAGAATCTTTTCTATATCTTATATAAACTTATCTTCCAAACTATTCTATGTCTATCAATTTTAAAAATGCGATTTCGAACAAAAAACTATAAAACTTTGTTTGTAATTGATGCTTTTGATATTACAGTACACCTCTATTAACATTTTCACTATAACATAGCCTGGTATTAATATTGCTGGAAATAAAAATAAGGGCCAAACTAGTCAGCATTAACTTCCTTCTGTCAACAACTGCCAGATACTTTATAGAAAACTTAAACTAGTTATTAGTCTTCGTAATGTGCTCACTACATACCCCTGGTCTGCAATGACTTTGCCATTATTCAAGCTCATGAAGTACCTTCAGAATTCACATTTTAAATCTTCGTATATAAAACATTGATTTTTTATTGTTGTGTCACCTTCAAAAAATCAGTGAGTTCTTTAAGAGGAAAAAAACTTTCAGATATTTTGAAAATAAATTAATTATTTGTTAAGTCTGCATTTTTTCTTATTAAGCAATTTAAATATTATCCCCAAACTACAAGTCGATTTTCTTCTCACTTCCTCCAGGAAAGAAAAAAAAAAGAAAAACTGTTTTTCACTTTTAAAATTTCTGTACTAATAGCAAGTCTCAAAGTACACAATTAAAAAAAAAAAAAAATCGGATTCAACCCTGAGGTGTTTTGGTCTTAGTAAATGATATGTACTTCAAATGTATGGATTGTGATTTGGGATAGTAGAAAAGATTTGGTTTGTAAGAAATTTATATAGGGCTGAAAGTAAATGGTGTCCCATAAAATAATTCCATTCACATTCAGCAATGAAGAAATGAAGCCTAGGAAATAACCTTCAGTTTGTATCAATGAATATACAGTAAAAAGATGGTGCTATGGGTTTAAAGTATGAAATATTATTGGATATAGGCAAGACAAGCAGAGAGACTTAGAAGAAAGGGATTATCAAAGATTCGGATTATCAAAGAGTTGGATGTCTTCCTGCAACAAAATTGACGTCTAACAGATTAGCCAAAAGACAAAGCAAAGAGAACTATGAAATTATGTTAAGAAAGCACTGTTATCCACTGTCAACCTTGTCAAATCAAGGTCATTTAAAGAGTTTTGAAGTAGCACTTATTGCAGCTGGGGACACTGAATCCAGGAGATTTGTTGCTAATTAACCAAAACAAATTGATTCTATTTAATCAAAGCTATATCTCTGAAAATATCTTAAAGTACTTCTAAGAATACAGTCTGCTCAGTAAATGCAAACAGTGACTCAAACCTTGCTTTGAATTAGCTATTATATTTCAAGGCTCACTGCAAAAGACATCTTTGTTCTTACAGAAAGTAAGGCTGAAGATCCCAGCAGGTTATCTAGTGCTACAGCACATTAGGGAAGTTTAAATCTTCCCATCTCTATCCAGAGTAATTAATTAGGTTTGAAGGGAAAGAACTCCAAAGTCTGAAAAATATAAAGAACTTTGTAAACAAAGCTGGTGGAAATGTTTCGTATTATTGTATCTTTACAACTAGAGTCCATTTTCATTCCTAAATACATCTACAATCATTAAGTAACCAATGTGCTTATGCAAAGCATCAATCTTCACTTGTTTACTCTGCCTTGACTCTTTTCAGATTATGTTTTATCACCTTGTGCTCCCTCTGTATGTATCATGATAGAAATTTTAACTAGGAAAGAAAAAATGATGGATGAATATTTTCCAATGTGTCTCAAGCATTACTTTTTGACATTTTGCTAAATTGTCATGTTAAAGTTTATAAACATTTTAAGACTCACAAGTACACTTATAAGTGAGTTATCTGAAAATATTGAAATATAATACTAAGCTAAAACTCCCAAAATTATGTCAGTTTAAATATAAAACTATGTTTCTATTTCCTTGCATGAAGGCTTATGATGAGGGGATTGTGTTTAAGCATAAAAGACTGAATAAAGGAACTCACATATTTCATTCAGAATTTTACATCTTTCCTCATTTATTTACTGGCTTTAAAAATAGTTAATAATTGAAGTATTTGATATTACTGCAACTTCTTTAAGAAAGCAAAATATTCCAAAATGTCTTCAGGACGAATAAATTAGTTAATTAAATAAACTGGTTGACCAGAGAGGCTGTGGAGGCTCAGTCCCTGGACATACTCAAAATCTGTTTGGTCATGGTCTTGGACAACCAGTTCTATCTAGGTGGCCCTGCTTGAACAGGGGATTGGATCACATGATCTTCAGAGGTCTTTTCCAACCTCAGATATTCTGTGATTCTGGGAAAGGACTTAACATTGTCTTGGGATATTCTGGATGCAAAAAGACTTTAGGTTTCAAAGGAGAAGCTTTACTGGGAAATGAAAAGTTGAAAAACAAATCTGACAACAGAGTCGTTATGAAGCTTGCATTTATTCTCCAGGAATCACATCTCTAAACTAATGTTTGCCACGTAGGTAAATCTCTTCTCAAGATAATGGCCTTTAAAGCCACATCAATGAAAACGATAATGGATGAAGTGTCTCTTTTGAAGTTAGAGTACCACTCTTTTTAAAAAGAAAAAAAAAAAAAAAAAAAAGAAGGAAAATTCTATCCAGCCAGTGCAAACACAGGGCTCTGGTACTAGTTGAGGGCAAAAGGTGAAGAATGAGAATATAGAGGAGCAACTGTGGAAAAATAATTCACTAATAGAATCTCTTTGGTCTTTGCCAAGTTCTTCTCTCAACTGTCTCATGTGGAAGTACCACTCTGCCATAGCAAAGCAGGGAATTTTTACCTATTTAACAACTAGAAATTACTTTTCTACACCTGGTAGCATTAAGTATTATATAATTTATCCGTGCCTTAACACTTTGCTCTCCATCCAAGCAGGGAAATCCAATAAGCATAATAACCTAAAAGTTCATATTTTTTTGTTTTTCAAACACAAAATTCATCAGTGTGGTCCTCCAAAGACATTCTGAACATCTCAGTCCATTTTAAAAAAAGTTCATTAATACATATATAATTCACATTTCATGTAGACTTTTCTAGCTAAAAAGAAAAAGTTAAGATTGATAATGAGGAGAATAAGATTGGGAGGAAACAAAATGTCTTTCATTCCTCTGGTCTTTCTGAAAGCAGAAAGAACAAAACTCCCAGACAACATAAGAAAATTTTGACATAAAAATTACTCTTAATATTATATATATAAAAAAATCAGATTATTGGGTTGAAAGCACTGAGCATGCAGGCAACTTGAGACTTAAAGGACAGAAAATATCAAGAAAGACATGCACCAAGTCTTCAAGTAAAGTTTCATAGGCTGAGAAGCCATTGTCCTCTATTATGACTATATTTCAGAAGCTGCGTGTTTGGAAGTCTATGCACCAATCTATCTAACATTATTGTATCTTCAGTACTATATTGAGACTATAGAAATTTACAAATAGTTGCTGAGATCCTCCTCTACAACAGGTAAGTTCTGCTTATTTAATGTTAAAAGAGTGCTGCATCTCTCTTGCAAAAGTCTCTTATCACAGAAGTGGAAATTTGTGGATGCATATGAAGAACTAGTATTTTGTACTAGAGGCACAAGGGAGTACAATTTTATAATGTGTATCTGGGGGCTCAATGGAGATTCATTATACACAGCTATTCTTGCACTTTTCTTGAAGGAAAATATTGCAGTGTCCTTGATAGAAAATTTATTATAATTTCCTTTCGTGAAAAATTGAGAATTTAGTATGTTTAGAGAGATTAATGCTAACTGTAACACAAGTGAGCACAAGCGTTGGTCGTTGTCACGTTGGCTACCAGTATTGCTTTTTCATGAAGCGACAGATTGAATTACCAGAGTAGTAAGAAGAATGAAGGTACAAACTTTCACTAGAATGCACAACAGTTTAGAACAATGGAAAATTGTTTATTTTCTTTTTTTTTTGAATGAGGGGATTTTTTTCTCCACTGCAAAAAAAGACAAATGCTTTATCAGAAATAGTACAAAAGTCTTGTTAATAATGAGAGCTAAAATTAATTTTCAGGAATTTAGTTTGATCCAAAGTGGATCATTTGGAAGTCAGTGATCAAGTATAAATTTGGCACATATTCTTCATTTTTTTGACTCACTGTTAATGTAATGACCACTGTCATGGCACAAATCTCTAATCTAAGTTGAACTCCCAAGTGACACTGGAACATAGAAAAGATCCTGCTCTCTGATCATTTTGGCATCTACTCTAAAAGGCTATACCCATGCACTGCATATTTTATGCCTCAAATAACAATTTCTGAACAAGGACGTCATCATTTCTTTGATATGAAAAAATGCCAAATTCACAATTACCTAATTGTAGGAAGATCATTACAAACTTAATTATGATTAAAAACGTGTTTCTTAGGATTCCATCCAATTTATCAGAGAAACCACTAACAGGGAAAGACAAGCAAGAGACATGCACAAACACAAAATCATATCACGCTCTTTATATTTATGTAGAAACTTTTGATATAGCCATTCATTGGGGAAACATCAATATATTGTGTTGACTGGGCTGAACTGGAAAGAATATAGAAAAATTTTATGCAACAATCTCCAAATCAGTTGTGGTTTTTTTTTTTTGATTAAAAAAACCAGACAGGATTCAGATTTATATTAAAATATAGGAATCTACAGTAGAGACAAATGTAATTAATCTAGTAATACAATACTGAATTTACTACATTAAAAATGTTGTATGAGCTGTAATCACCATGAAAAACTCATTATGCAAACTATGTTGAGAACCAGTGCCAAGTCATAAATACCATCTAGTCAACAAGCTTCGCAAGATTTTATTTGGTCTGAAGGGAGTAATTCTATTTATAAGCAAAAAAAATAATTCACAGAGAATCTGGAAAGAATTTAATGTGAGGAAAGAATTTAATAATATTGCCTGATGATTTTCAGGATGAAGTATGGTTTTTTTACAATATAAAATTTTGCAATTTTTAGTTTTATAACCTCGTTAGGAAGCATATAACACTAGTAATATTTGTGTAACTGTGTTCATTTATTCTTCAGCTCCAGAAAATGTTAGGAGTCATTTCATCACTGACATAGACCATAGATCAATTTCTACCCAAGTGTGAAGGTTGCAGTTTCAGTTGCCATCATAAAATATGCCTTTACTAAATTCCAGAACAGAATTTCACTCTTATTTCCATAGCTTCAGAGAGCCTACATATGCATTAATGACCACCAAATCAATACAAATCCTATGGTTTTTAAATAAGATGTAATAACCACCAGCAAATCAGAATTTGCACTTTCTGGATCCTGTGCTGCAATAACAAGTTTGAAAATTTGTTCTTTTAAAATGAAAAGCAGGAAAACAATTTATTTCAACGCTAGTCCATGCAACTTGGTGATGTGGGATATAGAAGTTAGGTTCAAATAAAAAATAATATTCCTCAAAGAGCATATCTCCTCTCAGTTCCCATCTTTCTGATGATTAAGTCCTGAGCTTCACACAGAATGAATTTAATATATGTTAATAATATGTGTTTGCTATGGAAGTTAGTTACCAGGCTTAGTTCGTGGCTTTTGAGGTCTGGCAGGTCTACGTTTAGACGCAGAAGGTGTGAGTTTTCCTTCTTTAGGAGCTGAAAGAGATATACTGGAATATAAGATTATCCTTTCCATTGTATCACATAAGAATCCCATTCTTCAAGTCTGAAATGAAGCAATGAATATGGGGAACAATAACAAATGATGAAATCAGATTTGCTAAGAAGGTTTCTGAAAAATATTTCTAAATCTTCACTACTGTAGCAAAATCTCTGTTTGTTCTTCACTGTAGAAGTCAGTACATAAAATATGATATTGTAGCTTCCACTGACACTAAATGTCTCTTTCATTAACTTAACAAATGAATTTTTACAAGATACCTAAGAGGTAAAATAATAATGCTGCTTATCCTTTGAACTCCAGGTTGATTTTACATTATCAAAAAACTTCTGTAGACAAAATATGCAACAATGTCTTCGATTTTCAACATTTTAAAGAAATTACTGATAGGGAGCTGGGAAAATATGGGATCTACTAAAAAAAAAAAGGAATTGACTTGTAACTTTATGCATTGAATCCTGATAATAAAACAGAAGTAACATCAACTAAATGGCAAAAACTGAGAGCAAACTGTCCTAGAAACATTTTTCCTCTAAACGTGCATCAGCTGAAACAGTAATTATCTAAATATGACAGTTAATCTGACATCATATAAAGTTTAAAGTGAGTTTCAGGTAGTATAGTAATCTTGTTCATTGTAATAACGCAGTGCTCAGAGAGTGCTTTCCAAAGAAAAAATTACATAGATACAGTGGAAAACCATATGATATTTATAGAGAGAAATTCCTAAAAGAACAGCAGAATTAACACATCCACATAGTGCTGCAGAAATCCATCACTGAGAGTTCCAGGATTGATGTCCACAATGCTAACCTTGCACTTGTCTTTCAATATTATTTCAAATGAGTTTCTGATGATTTTACGAGCATCAAGTGTGATGGTGTAGAAAAATTCCCAAAAAAGGGGAAGACAATTTTGATCCCCAAGACTTTACCGTAATATAGAACTAGTAAAACCATATGAAAAAACTCTCAAGTTTCTTTTTCCCTTAAGTCTAGAAAACCATATTTCTGCATGCTTCTTACCTAACATTTTTTCTCTCAGAGAAATGGATTAAATATAGTTAAAGCTATGAGATAAAGTAAGAGATTACAAACTGGATTGGGCTGCAGAGAAGAGTGACCAACAGCTACAGAAACATGTTTTACCTAGTGTTGCTTTTGGTTGTTGAAGAGTCTGAGAAGTTTTAGGCTCCAAATGTGATGGTTTAGGGGCTAGAAAAGAAAAATTCATGTGTAATCAAACAGATCAGTAAATTTGTTTGGTTTTAAGTAGTCTAGATAAGCATGCAACTAAATCCTACTCTTACGCATAACACCCTATACTCCTTTTACTTCTGTTTCTTAAAAAACTACACACTGGATGATCATGGCTATGTGCGAGAATCTGCTTCTAAGGCTCTTTCTCTATATTTATGCTCTCAGGACATTTTTAATCCATTGTTGGATTCAATCAACAAATACATCTCTTTTGCATAGAGTAGTGGAAAAGAACAGATGAGGGCTTTGACTGAAGACTGCAGTCCATAACAAGTATCAGAGAATCTATACCAAAGAGGAAGCTTCTAAATGCCAAAATCTTGCCAAAAATCTTAAATCACCCTGCAGTCCATTTAAGACATATATAAGACATCAAAGGTAACGCCTGCTTTTTACTAATCCTTCTGTTCATAAGATATGAAAAGAACCACTTTAGAGCTCTAGTAATACACATCAAAATATTTATTGGCCCAGTACCTGAATCACTAAAGGAGGTAAATCCACCTCCCTTAATCTCAAATCAGTAAAAAAAAAAAAAGAGGAGTTGAGGAGTTTTTTTTATGAAAAAGGAGAAAAGGAAAACAGATAGATCACAATGATATTCCCATGGTCAAAGAATGAATCTCATATGCATACAAAAACTTATTCTGTTTTGAGAAACCTCTCCTATTTCCACTAAAATAGCAGTCCATTGCATTGACTTCACTCCAGTAGGACTCACTGATCACACAAGTAGTACTCTACTATCAATCAGCAAACTATTACGACTAATAAAGTCACAATGCTACAGTATATCTGTGAAGAGGGAGGTAGGGACTGGCAGAAGATACTCTTGAAATAATAACCATACATATTGTTTATACTAGTGATACAATAAAACTCCCTGTGCCACCCAGCAGTTTTTTTCCCTTCCAATCTTTTAAAAAGCTCACAAAACTAGATAACTTATTACTATTTTATCAGTCTACCAAATGTGTAAAACCTTTTGTTCTGCAACACCAAATGACCAATTTTAGAATGATGAGTTATTCAAGCTGCTTATATATTGCATAGCTCCTGCCCTTTTTAGGAAGATTTACTTGGATATTTTTAGTGAACATAGGTCTCTGCATATCAACTTATAAAATTGGTGTGTGCAATTGCCAGGTTTCACATGCTGTACTTCTGGGGTAGCAGATGGTTACAGTTTAGAGGGAATAAGTGGTATTTCTTTCGGAGCTGAAAGTAAGAGCTAGTTTGCAATCAAGAATTGTTTAAGGAAAGTTTCCCACAAGAAGCAGCCACAAGTTTATACTGAAGGAAAACCAACTTATAGTATGGAATGTCAAAGCCATCTGATGAAATCAGAGCTAAAAGTTAGTAATGGAGATGATATTGAAATGCTGTGCCTTCATAAGAAACAGATTCTATGTCTCCAAAACAATTAAAATTTTCACTGTGAAAGCTCTGTGTATCAGAGACAAAGACAACACATGCGTGTGGATGAGAGCAAAACAGACAGAATACTCTAGTGAATGGATGACAGCTTTTCATGCAAGAGCCAAGTTTTACTTCTCCGAGGGCAGTAAAACCATCTTGAACTATGTTATCATACGGATATATATCAAGTAAAAAAAACAGCGTATGACAATGACAAGTACAAGATTCTCTAACCAGGAAAAAGAGTAATGGTTATGCATGTGGAATAACATGCTAGAAGAAACACATTCATGTGGGGTGAAGTGCTCAAAACAAACAAGAGTTTTTTACTGGTTGAAAACAACATTACCTAATGTTACCCTTGGCCATTGAAAAGGTCGATAAATTTTAGGTGTGAAAGATTCCAGAATGGATTCCCATGTTGCTGTTGGAAGAAATGATGACACTCATAAGAGATTAAAGAGCTAACAGAAGAAAGTCTTCCTTTGTAAGCAAGACCAAAATTGTTTTTACAAGAACAACAAATATTTCACTAATGCTTGGACTCTTATGAGTTATTATACATTGGAGAGAAATTCAGTTTTTTGAAGCACAGAGCTTCACTATCTATAAATCACTGCATTTGTTATGTGCAGAAATCTTGGATGTTAATTTCCTCCTGCGTTCATTGCAACTGGTCTGCATCTTAACCACTGCCAAGTAAGATTTTAAGTTGAGCATTTGAACATTTTGAGTTTTGGTCCATTACTTAAGGAAGATGGTGTGGTGTAAATTGTAGGAATTTAATGAAGAACACATTTTGAACAATCAAGTAGTCAGACATGAAAAACACACAAAATTTGGAGTAGAAAGCCAATAACTGATCCACCTATGGCTTCAGTCCAAAAGCATCAAGTGTCTGTGACTGTTAACCAATTTCATGCCATTAATGCGCAGCAGAATGCAATCTAGAGCACACATGATTGTATTTTTATCAGCACTACTGGACAATAAATATTATTTTCTCAATTATCTACATGGCATATTTTTCAAAATACTGAACTATGTGACTATGAGTTGCCATTGTATTTTAAGTGTGAGAGAAGCATTGACTTCAGTCATTAACAACAATATAATTCAAAATTCAGGTGCTAGGTTCTAATCCAAATGTGCACTGAAAGTAAAGATTACCAGTGTACTAATTTCAGTGAGTTTTTAGAGTGTGGGTTGAGCTACAGAATTAAGATTTTAGTTAGAGATTATTGTACCTGGTCCAGCATCTGTTATTTCAGGTTTACTATTTGTCACAGGGCTCGAAAGAACAGGTTGAATATCATTGAAAGCTATAAAAAAAACCAGATCCCGGTGTCTATGATTATTTATTTTATACATAGCTTTTGTATGTTTGTTTTATAAGAACAAATAAAAATCACACAGGTTATAACACACCTAATTTGCAAAGTAGAGGTCCACTTAAAGTAAGTGTGCCTTGACAATAGAGCAGTGCTCTTTTAGAGTGAGAGCTGAAGCTAGCAGTTAAAATGACAACTGAAATGAAAGCATCAGCAAATCAAAGCTAATATTACTTTAGATAGCATGCTCCATGTAGTTTAAAACGACCCAGAAAAGAAAAAGATAAAAGAACTCTGAACTTTATACGTTACACGTATAAAGCGGCCCCAAAAGGAGGAAGAGGGAGATTTTGTTAGTGTATTTTAAAGTTGTATAATCTATGTACATATATATAAATGTATAAGAAAGGTGAAGTAAAGTTAAAAAATGGCTGAACAGTGAGAAACATAAAGAAGCTTATTATGTTGGCATACATAGGATAAAGTACCTAAGTGCATGTATCCATCTGTGAGTATAATTAAAAGTGAAAGAAAAACCAAGTAATTTTAAGATCTAGGCAACTTGTTATTATTAGCAGTAGTACAAGTTTACTTCATTATATATACCAAAATAGTCCTAATAGCTTTTTGAGAGACTAATGAAGATCAAAGACACTATCAGGTGAGTTTCTTAGCATCTTGGCTCATGTGAACTGATGCAGAAGACATGTATGGCAGATGACCAAAATTATTTAAGATGAATGAGGTTTCCAAAATTGCTATCAAAACACCAAAAGAAGTTTAATTGAAAAGCTAATGCATTACTATTACCCATAGTTGTTGTTAGCACATGAGGTATTCTGGAAAGTGGGGACATAGAGTTTTCCAGGCCAGCTGGACTTGTAACTGCAGAAAAATGTAAATAATCCTGAGTGATAGATTCATATTCATGCAGAAATTGGAGAAGAGGGATGATCAGACAAATTAAGATTGCTTTACATTGCTTTGCAAGCTGCCAGCACCACTATAATAGAACTTCACAAGATTGCCAGCTTAAAAGAAAATGAACAAAACCTCAAAGTTTTGAAAAAGTCACATACCCCTAACAGACACAACCTGACAGAAATTGCAGTCCTCCTAGAAGTAAATTTATCAAGAGGAGTCAATTGATCTGTGCACATATAACACAAAACCCCCTGTGCTTTTAACTTATCTGCAACTGCAGAGACTTATGTACTTGGAATATATATTAATATGAATTTCCTTAACCAGATATTTTCATTGCTAATATTTTGCTTGTTTCAGTTTAACAGATGACAGTATTATGAATTATAGGGTTTAATACAGTACACATCATGTAATGCATAGTTTAAATTGAACTGTGATATTTTTTGCAATTGACATAATGTTAACAGAACTTTTGTGCTGTACCAAAAAGCCAGAAGATGAGGCATAAAATTAAAAACAATATTGCTGAAGTATTGACTGCCAGGTTTAGGATCATTTTCTTTCTCATCTCTCACACATTCACACATTTGCTATGAATACATAAATTATGATCCTATTAAGAAAAGTTCAAATATAATGTGAGAAAAATACTTAGTAATTGATAAAACTAAAAAAAACAAACTCAAAATTAACTTGTGATACAACTAATAAAAAATAACCATGGTGAATTGTTTCGATCATGAATATAGCTTCATAACTAAATAATGGCTCCATCTAGCTAGTACTCACATGACAAATTTAAACCACGCAAAACAACATGACTCCTGTGGGGTTTTATTTTTATTTGATCTTATACCACAGAATATCATCTTAAAACCAAACACTGCAGACAAAATTTCCTTTCAGACAACACCAAGCAACCAGAGCTAACAGCCTATAACAGTGATATCCTTAACAAAGACCCAAATCCTAAGTTATGGAAGTTATTGTAAAAACAATTTACCAGTCTCTATTTTTGATATTTCAGCAGATGTAGATGTTTGGGATGGGAAAGTAATATGATGTGAGTCCAGTGAAGCTAGAAAACAAAACAAGACAAAACATTCTTTTTGGCATCATCTGTACCTACAGACTAAACAAGTTTCCATTCACTGCTAGGGAACTAGAGACTTCAGACTGGAAAAATCTCAAATGCACACGGAACAGGTTTTGGAATGTAAATGTATGAAGATGCACTGGTGATGTGAATGATGAAGAAGCTGTTGCAAGAAATATGAAGAAATATTCAAAGGTATCAGAAATTGTGATGGAAAAATAGAAAAAAAGAGCACAAAAATTAAAAAAGGTGACTGGCAAAAAAAGAGAATTGCTTATGTGCAGGATAAAATATGATGTAGAAAAAATCACTTTGAAAACACTAGCTAAAATAGGGGTTACGGAGAAGATACGGAAAATTTGTGAGATGCAGAAAGAATTGTCTTGTAAAAGAAAAGGTAGAAGAATCCTGAAAGGATTAATACAGATGAGAATTACAGTATAATGGCAAAAGAACCCCAAGTACATAACGCATACCTGACACATATCTAGTGCACACGTCTAGTGTGCAAAAGCACACTTCAAAATTAGTTTCCGCCACTGAGACTGAGACATCAAGAAACACAGTCAACACATCTCGGAACTTCTGATTCAACAACAATTCAAAGGGAACATTAATACATTAATATGATTCATTATACTTTTAACTTGCACTTCAGGTCTGTAGTATTACCAACCTGTTCATGTACTGCTTTGTTACCTCATAGGTCAAAAAATACTGAAAGGCCGCAAGACTGGTACAGCTTTCTCCATGAGAATCCATTGTCATCAAGTGACATATCCAATGCTTTAAGTAAATATGGCTTTTTGTGTACTGCTGTTTCACCACTACACTTGTGTTTCATCCCAACATAGACACAAGAGAAATAACAGTTCAGCTGAAAGAACACCACCTCGTGAGACAATTCCTGTCCTGCATTGTTACACAGGTCAGCAGCACTGTCAGGCATCAAAGGCTGACGCTGTTTTGAACCTTGAAGCACACTGTGATTCACCAAAAGCTGGAAAGATGCATCATTCTTAAAACCCCAATGTGATCTCAAAAGCAGCAAAAGAGCAGACCACTCCCACTTCCAGGTGACAGCAATGTAAAGGAGAAGACCTGATACCAAAACAGAGACAAGCAGGAGAAAGGCAACAGAAGGCAAGGTGTGCTACACATTCTCTACATAAGCTGTCATTCTGTCCCCACAGAAAATGCTCATCAGCAATGGAAAAAGAATGAGATCAAACAACAGAATCACAGCACAAGTGTGGTGACTGCTTTGGCAAACCAAGCTCAACCCACAAGTCTTCATACGCTCCATGGAAGGTGACAAGGAAGCCAGGTGGCTTGTGATGGGAAGCATGATGGGGAGTGAGAGAGAATGATGAAAATGCAAAAAGATGAGCTTTTGCTAGTTACCCATCATGGTTTGCTGGGTTGTCAAGGAGGCAGGAGTTGTAGTCTTCAGCTTTGGTCTTCGAGTAGCTAAGACCAAACACAAATACCACCTTCAGGTCCTATGACATGCTGTGGTCGCATGGGCAATATCAAGACAGAGCTTTAAATAAGGAACAGTGAACCTGCTTGGGACCTGTCTAAGGGTCACAGCAGCTCTTCCCGTAGTAGCAGCATGCTACCTTTCAACTTGCATAGGTAGCCCAAGGGAAACAGAGTCTGCCTGGAAGAGGAACCCCAGAAAAGGCAGAAGCAAGCTTACAAGTGGAACAACTTCTAATAAAGTTCCATAAGGAACCAATCACTTAATGGACTTGCTGTCCAGGACATCAAAAGGTCTGGACAGACCTTCTCATTGCTGCAGAGAAAAGCATTGGCAAAGTAGTCAACACAGCAAGGGAATCACTGGCTATTTACCCTTCACAGTCCTGGTGGTTTTTGGTGAAGCAGATGAGGTGGTTTCCAGGTCTGGTCTCTGGCTTGCTACGGTCAGACATGAAAATCATCTTGAGAGATCTATAATCTTGCCACAGTGGTATAAGCAGCCCTGCTTCACAACACCCCACAATATCCCTAAATATGTATTTAGAGCAATACATTTCCATCTTTTTAGGTTAGTGTCTAAGTCAACAAATTGCATGCTTATCAATCAGGACTGAATTTCATTGCTCAAGTTAAGGAAGCACAAAAAAAATAACTGATGTACTGTAAGAATTCTGAGACAACTATAGCACATCAATAGCAGGACTAAAGGAAGTGAAGTGATGTTTCTGCCATATTGGAATATTTAATTCTAGAAAGACTTTTCAAAATAAAAAAAATTACCTGGAGTCACAGAAGCATTTCATGACAAATTCTTTTTACCAGCTATTACTTCAAAAAGTGATTTTTCAAGCGATGGAAAAAAGCATAGGTTAAAACTTATGAATCATGTTATTAGAAGGGCTATTGTTTTTGCAAGCCAAAGTGCATGAAAAAAACCCAGATATTGTTCAAAGTGGCTGCAAATTACACCAACTGATGTCGGGGGAATAGAAAAGAAAAGAAAAAAAAAATATCGCTTGCTGGAGATAGAGAAGTAGACTCCAGTTTTGATCTCTGAGTAACTAAGATCAAACTAGAAAACTATCTTCAGGTATTACAGAATGTTTTCTTGAAACAAGTGTCAATATAGAGTTTTAAATGAACAATCTCCATAATCTATTCAGCTTTTTAATATGAATATTTGCACTTATTACAATATTATTTTATTTTCAAATCACGGTGGCCCAGCTGAGTTAATGTAGAATATAAACAGATAATCTTTAAATGAATTAGGCCTATAGAGCACAAAGTTACATAGAGAGATTGTGAAGATAAACAATTAAGTATCTCTGTGTTATCTTTTATAGAAATGCCTGATTACATCACTAACATGTTTGACATTGCTGCTAACAGGAAAAAAATCAGAAGTTTTTTACTAAATTTTAAAATAATGCTTTTTATATAAAAATACTGTCTGAATGATTGGAATTGGAATCACTGTCCTCATGGTTTCCAGTGAAGGAAAAGTAGTGGGCTTAAGGAATGGTATTGGGAGAACTAAGATTAGATACGGAAACTGTTTTGAGATGTTATGGCAGTCGCTATATACTTATGAAGGCAATGCTTTAATCACCTCCAAATAAATCAGTATTTAAATTGTGTTTTCTCAGGTATACTTTTCCTACTAACTAGATCATACAACCATTTTTTGTCACTGTCTATTACCAATAAAACCCAAACACTTGCCAAACACTGTTCTTAGTAGATAATAATAGTGTTCATGTAATTCCAGAGCTGCCTTTTAACTGTAATAAATGACAGATCCCCAAATCTATTTTCTATCAAACATTTTCAAAGTATAAATTGAGAACTAGCTAACAAATATGTAGCCGGAACTTCAACCTGTAACAGATACTGTTAAGTTTTAGAAATGATCTAATAAAAATTTCTGTCAAGAGCTGAGACAACTACTAGAAGAAAAACAACTTATATCTTCTTAAGAAATATCTGTAAGAATCTCTAATCGAACCCCATATCCTTAATTTACAGGAGAACTTTTTAATCCTGAAGAAGTATGAAGTACTTCAAACAGACAGAATCTCATAAGTGTTAGACAAGCATGAGGTAAAAGAAAAATAATTTTATTTTCCAGAAAGTAGTGAACAGATATAAAATTTACAACAGTGAGATGTAAAGACCAGGATAAGAATTCCTTTACTTTTATAAGAATACATGATTGGAGAAAAGAAAAAAAAAAGACAGAAGTTAGATCCTGGTAAAAGCACAGAGCAAATTCTTAACACAAGCAGAACATACATCAAACAGTAGCTACCTCAGAAAACAGAATCAAAAATTTTAAACTGCCATCACATATACAGAACACATTATGGGGAAAAGGAAGAGCACAAATTTGACAGATCAACAAAGAGAAAATTTCTAATGTGGACTTTTTCTTTTGCTGAAAGAACTCCATTAGACTCCTCCAATTTAAGCAAATCAAATCCTTCAAATGCACAATAGTCTGCGGACTACACTGACAGGTGAATGGATTGAAAGAGTTTTAGAAATTTTTCCTTTTCAGTGATCTGTTTGACTAGATGTTTCTCTGTGGCTCTGGGCTATTTACTGTCTGCTCCATCTTTATTTTCTTTAATGAAAATGGAAATAACAATAGCTCCAAAGATATGTTTTCTGAGTTACTTAGTCAACATTTGCATCTTCACTAGCACTGAGTTGAAGAACTGTTAATTGGAGCAGTTAAGATGGCAAATATAAAACAGAGCACCTGCTCATTAGTGTACAGAGGAACTAATACTATAGAACATTTGCAAACAGGAGTCTGCAGTAGAAGTTCAGAGTTCACCAAAAGAAGAAAGAGAGTTCTTGCATTCAGCAGTGACTATGTCCTATAGAGGAAGAAAAATGTTAAAGAAACTTGTTTGATTCCTTTGGCTACATGTGTAAGGCTGACAAACCTTTCATTTTCCCAAAATAAACACATATTTCTTTTTCTCCTAGACATATCTGGATTACCAAGACTTGAGTTATTTTAAAAAAAATCTGACCTTGTGTTTGCAATGGCCACTATTATCTTTCATCTCCCTACTAAGAAATGCAGTACAGCTTAAGAGCCCTCTTTCATAAGAGAAATACTTGCATATTCTACACATTTGCAGCATTTGCAAGTGGAACAATTTTTTAACTGTTTTATAACCACCAGCAAACATGAGTAGTCAACAGAAAATCAATTTACAAGGAGAATTCCCTACAAGAATCACATTGTAACTGACAAATACCAATAAGCACAAGGCTTCATTATAGTAGACAAAGTAAATAAAAAATAAAAAGTTGTTTAACTTCAAGCAATACAGTAATTATCTGTATCAGGATACTCTACATATAATGGAGAAGTCCAGGTACAATCACCAGCTTCATAGTATTTAAGAGGCACAGAAGTGCTTAGGACAATATACTATAAAAATCTGCTACATTAAGTAATGTGTTATTGGTCAGTGCCAAAGGTGAAGTCAAAATTTTTTTAAAAAAAATCATAATCCAGCACTGTAAACCTCACTTTATGCTCAGTTTTTATCTTGCAGTTGTTCTTATCCCCAAAGTAAGAAGAATTAAACCGATATTTCACCAAAAGCACACCGGGATCTCTTCTGATAATCCCTCATTGTCAAGAACACTCTGTTTGCAAGAAACATCATTATTACCAGATTGGACTGATGGTATTTCTGGGACTCTAGATGCTTTAGACCTGAATTGTGAAACTATCTGTGTTTCCTTACAACCTGAAAAGAAAATCTGGATTTAAAATACTGAGGAATCTTATTGTTCCTTGGATAGCAGAACACACTACTCAGCACAAGTTGTGCTGTTCAAGATGATGTAACTGCAAACACAAGCAAGATTCAAAATGCTTAAAAGTCCTCTCTGTATTACGTGAATAAAGAGAAAACCCTGTATCCCAATATGGTAACAACAGGATCCAATCTCTAATGCTAGACAGAACTCTTATAAAACTTCTTCTTTTACACTTTCTGAAGTTTAAAATTACACCAACGCAAAAATGGAATTGTTACAAGTTGCTGTAAATGACTATTCCTTTAGTACTTTGTACCAAAAATTATTTCTAGTTGCTGATAAAGAAGCAATTGACACAAAACTGTACTTTAACATGCTTCCCATTTTGGACTTATATGCAAATATGCCTGAAGCTATTTACAGCAGAAAAGTCAGTGGCAATGCGATGAAAACTAAAATGACATCCCACATTGCTTACTCATCACTGTTTGTCTGATTTATAAAAAGGTTGAGATAAAGACAAGAGGACTAGTTGCTATGTAGTTAAATCAAACATGAAAGTCATCTTTCAATAAGCATTATAGTGACAGTAGTCTGGTTTTAAAAGAAAAAAAAATGTAGATTGAAAGTATTGTTCGCTACCTGAATACCCACATTAGTTTTTTTGGGTTGTGTAGCTCTGTAGAGCATGATATATGTGAAGTCATTAATCAGTCTTCAAGAAATGAGGAAGAGTTCAAAGAGGCTTGAAGAACATTGGCAAGTATTTGCTAAAAAACAACTAATAAAAGAGTGTCCATTAAGCAATGGGTTTTAAAAAGAGATCATTGAGATCCTCTCCAAAGAAAATAATATGTAAGCCAGTATTTCCCTGCAGTACTCATTGCGTGGCTGGACTTCCCCACCTTCCATTAGTTGAAAGTTCTCACTATTCACTCTCTTCTCTCCCCCTTTTCTTCCCTCCCAACATACACACAAACTAAAACCCATAATTTTTAGGTTATTCCAAGAAAGTCCTCTAAATATAAACAACTCTATATGCTAATGGTTCTCACTGCATGTTAATCCAATGCTTAGAATATGTTAAGCATTATTATAATATTTATTCACATTTTAAAATAAAATAAAATCTACAACTTATTTTTGCATGGAACTGTTTATGTTGAATTCCAGACTATATCAAACATGATTTGTTACATTCTCCCAAATATTGTGTTGGGAAATTCATCCCTCTGGTTTCAAAAGAGTGCAGGATAACTTTATTCATAGGTAAAGCATGCAAAATAAAGAGTTGAACTTGGATGTGCTATTATGTAGAAAAGCATTACTGAAACGTGCTGTTTAGGCACTTGATTGTAAGCCATTGCTCAGTATTGTAGATGCATTTATGATAAAGACTGATTAACTCCTCTGAAAAATAAATGCATGAAACTTTACACATAATCATTTCCTGATTTTAAACATGTTTAGTTGGAATCTGCAAGCTTTGTCACTACCTGTGATTACAGATAGCTATTAAGCTATCTGTAATCACAAATCTTGTCAAATACCAGTATACGCCACTTTTTACTGCAAGGGAGTTCTGGCAATCACTTAAAATAGACTTTGAGTGGAGTTGTTATTATTGGAAGGAAATGAAATATTTCTTCAAGAAAGAACAGTAAAACAAGTAGAACCTTATGCATTGATAAAACTGCTTTTGTCCAGTGTAGTTTTGTAAGCCATTTTAGTTTATTTTCTGAACACAGAAAGCAGAAGAGTCCTAAAGAATAAATTCTGACAAGGAGAAACAGGAAAACTATATACTTTAGATTATTATCTATTAGTAAGTGTAAATAATTTAAATGTAAAGAAAATATTGTAATTCAATCAGTTGATCTTTACTACAATCTGGTATAACAGGTTTCAAGGGCATTTGAAAACATCGCATCTACCATAGAAGTGCCAGCTTCAGGTCAATTTGTGGCAAATACTTTCTTTAAAAACCATGTTGTGCTATTTAGTTTAATGCAATATAGCAATATATGTGATAAGCATGCTTTTATTTCTGTTAGATTTGTACCTATGCTGTCTCACTTACTGTCAGCAAAATGTCTAACTTAGATAACTGCTTTAAATACATTCAAATGAAAGGACTTAATGGTTCATTCTAGACTATTTTGAAGCTTACATATTCACTGCTGTCAATCCTGTTATTTCTATAGGACTTAACATTTTCAATCATTAGAATAGTTTCATTCAGAGGCTTAAACAAAACCAGCATCACCTTTCACTCTTACCTGCACTATTGCAACTTCAAAAAAGAACATTACTATATGCAATAAAATATAACAAAATCTGTTATCATCAAGAACAACAATACACTCTTGTAAATATATAAGAAATGCAGACTAAAATTATAAGAGGGTGTTTACTGTTTTAGAGCATCATACAGAATTTCCTAGTTTTGTCTTATATTTGAGAGAGCAAATTAATAACAACAGATATGTAGCTATTCTGACTCATGCTGAACTTAACTAACAATATACCAAAAATTAGATGAAATCTCAGTGAAAATTTCTATTTAAAATTCCATTTTCAAGTATTACCAGGTACAGCTGATGGCATTTCTTGGGTGCCAGATGTTTCAGATCTTGAATAAATGGGCTGCTTTTCATCAAAAGCTGAAAGAAAATCTGGAATTAAAATGAGAAGTGACTTCAGAGTATAGGCACAGCAGCTGTTGGGAAGTTCAAGACAACACTGGTGTGAGATCAAGCAAGATGGCAGCAGCTTTAAAGATCAGCTGTGAAATGATATGTTACATAAACACTGAAGCTGGTGTGAAATGAAGTAGGATCAATTCTAATATGTCATGCTAGGTGCAACTCTTCTCACTGGCCTAAGTTTTTAAGTACCTACTCTTTAAAAGAAAATTACAACTACTAGAAGAAAATTCAAGACAACACGTGCTAGCAGGCTTCTTTTTGTAGGCTGTTATTTAGTCAGTGTGGTAAATTATTTTTCAGCTTTAAGAAGGTGAAAAAAAAGCACCTATCGTCAAGGAGTGTTCAAAGCCATGTTTCTGAATGACTCAGCACTTTACACAGCCAATGGAAATGAAGGCAAAGGATGGAAAAGCTAAAGGAATTATATGCTATTTACCCATCATGCTCCCTCCGGTTTCCATGGAGGGGTAAGATATGAATTTCAGGCCTGGTACCTGCATAGCTAAGACCAAATATAAAAACAATCTTGAAACAATGAGCAAGATCAGTCTTTAGACAGGATGACGTTTGGCTCTTTATTAGCAGGTCCAAAAGTTCTATATTTATTTTTGATTACTTATATACATATTTCTCCATTCTTTGTCTTGTGGGGTTGGTTGGAATATTTTTTTGCATATATAACATCTAATTTTAGGTCTTTTACTTAAAGGCCACCTATCTGCATCTGACTTCAAAACTATCCAATAATAAAAGCTGATAGCAAATCCCTTCTTCCCCACACTTTAGTTTGGATATTCCAGATAAGTCTTTTAAATAAGGACATGCAAATACCTAATGTTATTTTGATATAGCATGCCCTAACATTAGAAATAAGACATAAAGTTACAAATCAGGGTGTAATTCAAAATAAAGACAAAGTTTAATGCACACAAGTTGGACATTTTCAAAAATGGAAACAAGCCTGTGGATGACCTATTTAGGCAAAGACAGGGAGTAAATTAATAGCTCACCACAAGAAGTGCTGTTCTGTCTGCATGCAAAATCTCACTGCTACATATGAAAGCAACTTCATCACTTAGTTTATAAATGCACATGATGTGACATGGGATACACATTGAATCCATCTAGTCTGCATTTTTAAAAGCCATTTTGTGGGAATGGCTACCTGCATGTGGTATCAGCCTAAAGCAGGATCACAAGATCAGTGAAACCCAGCCCAGTTAAGGTTGGAAGAGGCATCCAGTATGTTAGATGTTAAAATAAAAAAAAATACATCAAATAAATATTCACAACATAAATAACTTTAAACAGCACGAAGCTGAATAAAATTTTCAGCTTTAGAAAGAAAGAAACCATTGTCTTTACAGAGAGACAGGAAAATTGTCAGTATCATGAATATTAACCTAACAATACTGTATATGTGTTCTGTAAAACATTGAGAGGCTGTAGAATTTATACTAAAAACTGAAATAAAAGAAGCTAAAGAATAAATTTTCACGACCAGAAGCCAGTAAAAGAAAATATATTGGTGCTTGTCTGAGAAATTACCACATTCGATATTAACAATACATTATAGTTTACCCAGTTTCACTTTATTTGAATCAAAGAGGCTGCAAAGGTATATGAACAGTTAGTGTAAAAAAACCAAACCAAACAAATACCATGTTCAGTTTGAACATAATTTTGAAGCAAATTTTAGGGAAATAACACTGCACAGAGTGTTGTGATTGTTATTTATATAGTTATTTAGAAGTATCCACTGGTGTCTTCTGATAGTTACACTGATTTCAGGGCTACTGTTGATATGGTACTTCTCTGAAATCAGGACAGTTGAATCAGGGCAGGGCTCAATAGTCATGTAAATCAGGAATTAGAGTATGAGTAAACTCGTGTCCAACCAAAATAAAAATAAACATAATAATCTTAGCCATCTCTGTCCTTAAAACTTACAGAAAAAATACAATTTGTGTGTAATATGAAATTACCAAAATCCTCACCCTGGAATACCCCACTATTCTACATCATGCTAATGTAGCAATATATTGCCGCCTTCTGATAACACTATTAACCCCAAGGTAAAGAAATGTAAACTAATAATACAATTAAAAGTATAAGGACAGTTCTTCTGAGAATTCCTAATGCTAATGAAATTACGTTTTCAAGAAATGTCATTATCAGATTTAGTTGATGGCATTTCTGGAATACCAAATATTGTGGATCTTGAAGAAATAGTCTGTGTTTCATCAGAAGCTGAAAAGAGAATCTGAGTTTTAAAAACTGCAGTGGCATTAAACCCATTAAATTACCAGAATACTTAGCTGGCAGAAGCTGTTCGATAAAAGGAAACAATGATACAAACAGAAATCAAGGCCTTAGAGTCAACTATTAGACGACTGGACAAAGGAAAATTAAGATGTTGTCTCCTATAGCATGGAAACAACATGAATTCAGAGAAGTAATTATCATATCTATTACATTTTCAAGACACAGAATTAGTAACCTTTCAAAGAGCTTAGGTAGAAAAGATTCTGAAAAATAACTGAACTTGCATAAAGCTGCTGACAACAATATACAAATATGTTCCTCAGTCACGTAGTCTCAGCAGCATACTTTCTACTTGTCCATAAAAAGAAACAGTTGATGTGAAGATACTGCACAAGAAACCTGAGAGAAACAGATGACTTCTGGTCTTACTACCAACACAGGTAGAGATAATAAAGTAGAAACTGTAATGCAAGTATGTGCTATTTACCTATTGCTATACATCTGGTTATAAGAATCAAATGTTGAATAAACCTGGTCTCTGGGAAGCTAACAAAACAACAAAAGTCTTGAGATACTGAGACAGACAGTCTTCACACAGGTGACATCAAAATGCTTTCCTGAATAGAGTCAAAAATAGTCACACATTTTCCCCAAGGATTGTATTTTCCCCACAACTGCCATAAAGTTACTGTGATATAAACAGGGTTATTGTGAAAGACCATCTTTCAGTGCAAAATGGCTTAAAACCATATTTCATTAAAATATTGTCATAAAAACATAAAGAACTAATGGAAAAAAATCAGATTACATAAGATCACAAAGATCACTGTTTCCATCTGAAAAAGTATGCAGCTATCATGAAAAAAACATGATCTATTTCTATGGGCAGTGGTAAATGAAAAACTGCAGAGTAGATGCTCTTGATGTTAAGAACACTCCAGACTGATTAAAGTTGGAGGACAAGTAATAAGAAATCTAAGTAGCCCAATTCTTCAAATCAAGAGATAATGTTGTGGTAGTTCTGAGGGAACATGTTGCAGGAAGCACTAAAGTCACACTTGACTAGCTGCTAAAAGTTTTTCATCTAATGAAGATAGTTCCACTTGATTGAAATGACTTTGGATAAAATAGAGTTCTCAGCTTTAAAAGGAAACAAGAGTATTGCATTCATGCAGAGAGAGGATAACTGTCAGTACCACTCATGAAGTATTAACACAGCTGCATCATATTTGTGTTTGGTGTGAATTCTGTCACAGATAAAAGCTAAGACATCCAAATTTCTCTGTGACGAGAAACCAAATTTTGACAAGAAACACAAGGGAAACATGAATATAGTGCATGTGCATTGTAGTAAGTTAATCTCCAGATGACAAAAAATGTTAGTAATAGTGTACTCAATTCCACTTTGCCACTGTCAGATGTAAAAGGTTTGAAAGGTGCTTCAATAGTTGTTGTCAAGAGAAACATGTGATTTTTGTGTGTTAGGATATTAGATCATGTTGGCTCTCACTAACATATGGCTAAATTCACTTTTTCTGTACCTGTGTTTACTAAAGTTGCACTTATCAAATACAGGAACAAAAGCAAAGAAAGGTCCATTTACTGTTTCAGAATTATTAAAATGAAAAATCATCAGCACTGAGCTGGAATGTATAACTTGAAAGGGCCAAATCAATATACAGCTGTTTTACATAGAAGACTTCAAGGTCTGATACACCACTGCTTTGTACCCTGGGTAGACTACTCATCCCTGCACAAGTGCATAACCATCAAACCTGATTTCAGAACAATTCAGCCACCTATCCTACTAATTCTACACCAACAAAATAAGAGTATGAATGTGCAAATGGGTACAAAACCCGGGCCTGAAATAATTTTCCATTATTTGAGATTTATATTTTACTTTAAACATCCTGACCAGAGAAGCACAGACTTACTATTCTCCAAGTATTTTACAGTTCATATCGCGAATCACTTCGGAATCTGTGTACATAAGAACCAAATCCTTTCTGAGACTCCTAATATTACATCTGTATGTTTAGCAAATGTGGAGCATCCACAGTCCTACATTTCCATACAATCTGTGCATGTTCAAAAACTCTGTAAATAAAGATATTTCAGTCAGATCACAAGATGTGCATCTGGCACAGAAGATTGTATAACATGTTAGTGCATTCAAAACAACATTCATTGTCTTTACACTACTAAACACTACTTGTAAACATATCAAGACAAGACGAAGATGTAGTTGCAACTAATTTTTCCCTCAGAAGTCAGCTTTGTATATGCTTCCTTTGTTGTCTCAGCAAAGTATACTGCAGAATTAAGACAACTGATTTTAAAGCTAAACTCCCTAGAAAGAGAATGAGGTTTGATATAATGATGTCATAAAATGTAATGTGCTTAAATCATCCAAAAATGTGCAGGAACACTGATGAAAACCTCACAGCAACTCCCTGTTTTCCTTACGACAACATTATGGGCAAAATGTCATGCTCAAATACAAATGCACGTATTCTGCCTAAAAACTCTCAGTAAAAACATGAAGAGAAACAATAAATTATTAGCAGCAATAACTGTAAAAATAATTTTAAAAACTAAAATGTACTGTAACTGTGTTTTGAATTTTAGATACTACATACAAAAGTTACAACAGGAAACCAATATTCAACCAAGAAATCTCTTTAATAAATGTCTACTAGCTAAATACAAAACATTCCCTTCACAAAGAATGATTGTTATACTGACAAAACAAAATTCATCAAAGCTCAACAATTTCCTCTCATCTGCTAGTTCTGCCCTGCTCTCTCTTCCACATCCCTTCAGCAATATGATACTACCCTGAAATAACCAGATCATATCAGGACTAGTTATTTGAGGCTAGAAGTCCTAGACACTGGCAACTTTTAGAAATCACATGAAGCCATAATGAGCAAATGAAAGACTACTGCAGCCAACATTAGAAAGCCAGGACAAATAACAAACATTGGAATGGTACTACTTCAATATCAAAAAAGATCAAGGAATTAAAAAAACCCCCGAATGCTAATTACCAGTCTCTTGCTCTGACATTTTTGCAGAAGTAGATGTTTGAGGAGTGGAAGTAACATGAAGCAACTCGTGAGAAGCTGTAAAAAAAAAAAAAAAAGGGGCTTATTATTTAAAAGATACATGGACTATTACACCATGGCATCATCTGCAACCATGGGCTCGATGGTTTAGTGTCCTAATAACAAGGAACTGAAGAAACATAAAAATCTATTCTGCAAAATAAGCAAAAATTTAAAAAAAGAAAGAAACCAAACTTATGAGATGAAGATACTGAAACAACTAAAAGTTAAAATGTGGCAAAAATGAAAGAATATAAAAAGTGATCTAGACAAAACCATCAGAGACAGAAAAAGAAACATCCTTAGAGAAGCCAACTTTATAGGTTTTGTAATAATTACAAGTATCTAATATCTCCATTGTAAAAACAAGAAAGTTAAGAAAATCTAAGTAATGAAAGGCCAAAAAGTAACCTCCCTGGAAATGAGTCTAAAGTGTATAATGTATCTCTGCTGATATGAAAGCAAGACAGGTACAGAGAACTACAATGACTCTGAGAGACACATAATCTGATTCATTTCACCGTTAATTTCCACTTCAGGTCTGTAGGCTTACCAACCTGTTCATGTACTGCTTTGTTACCTCATTGGTCAAAAAATACTGCCAGGGCATAAGACTAGTCTGGTACAGCTTTCTCCATGAGAATCTCTGCCCATTGTCACCAAGTGACATATCCAGTGCTTTAAGTAAATATGGCTTTTTGTGTACTACAATTCCTGTCCTGCATTGTTACCAGGTCTGCAAGTATTGTTACCCAATTAGGTCAGCAGCACTGTCAGGCATCAAAGGCTGACGCTGTTTTGAACCTTGAAGCACACTGTGATTCACCAAAAGCTGGAAAGATGCATCATTCTTAAAACCCCAATGTGATCTCAAAAGCAGCAAAAGAGCAGACCACTCCCACTTCCAGGTGACAGCAATGTA
>WBNH01008088.1:0-12161 GCA_013401255.1 Urocolius indicus | reverse complement strand
AATGGACTTGCTGTTCAGGACATCAAAAGGTCTGAACAGACCTTCTCATTGCTGCAGAGAAAAGCATTGGCAAAGTAGTCAACACAGCAAGGGAATCACTGGCTATTTACCCTTCACAGTCCTGGTGGTTTTTGGTGAAGCAGATGAGGTGGTTTCCAGGTCTGGTCTCTGGCTTGCTACGGTCAGACATGAAAATCATCTTGAGAGATCTATAATCTTGCCACAGTGGTATAAGCAGCCCCGCTTCACAACACCCCACAATATCCCTAAATGTGTTTTTAGAGCAATACATGCCTCTTCCTAGCAACATTTTGTGACTCAGTGACCAAACCTGCAGGCAACCATCTTGCCATGGCTGCACCTAACACAATATTCTTAGGAACTCAGGAGCTAAATTGCTCTCCATCAGCAGAAAGAAATGGCCAAAGGACTAATTTACCAAAGTACTCTTTGTGTTTGAATGATGCTTAAAAACAGTTGTTGCAGACTGGACCTGAGAGCCAAGGGACTCACCTATGCATTCAGAATTCAATATCTGATTTCACTTTTCCCAAGAATCAACCAAATTCTTCATTCTCTGTATCAGAAATCTCAGTCCCTGCCACTGACAAAGCGCAGTGACTGTATAGAGAAATGTCTGTAAACAGCTGACCAATGCAAGTCTTTCAGCATCTCTTTCAATGGCTTACTAGTTGTAGAGCCCATCATCCTATTGTACAGCGAAGAACTAGTAATTTCACTATGTCTTCTCTTATCCTAATTTTTAACAGAGAAAATGCAAAATCTAACACATATGTCAGTGTTAAATCTAGCCTATATGTACTCATTTGCATTGTGTATTTTTGCTACACAGTGAGCTTGACTCCAGACATAAGGGAGAGAAGACTACTGGTGAGAGTTTTCAAACATGTGCAAAGATGGAGAAGTTGGTGGTAAAAAGGAAATAATGCCTAACACTTTCTTTGGGATTTTTTTATATTCCAAGCCTTTGGAAAACGAAACTCTTGTGTTATAGTCACTTCTACATTAAACATTTCTGGCAATATTTAGTGACTCAGTAATTAAGTCATCAACTGGCATTTTCCCACGGTTAAAACTCATCAGATGTTCTTAAGAACAGCAGCTAAAGCTTTTTCCACCTATGGAGAAGCTTTTGCATCCAATGTACAGGAGGATCAAATTTTATATATTAGCACTTACATAACCATTCCAAGTAACAGGCCTCCATATATTTGTAATCCTTCACAAAAAAGAAGGATGACAACCACATAGGACAATCCAACTATTTATAAATGTAAGAAAAAAATATTATCATTCCAACATTTCATTCCAAATTTCTCAAACACTAAAGTAGATACAGAGAGAGTCTCTCTCTCTTCAGCTACACTTTTACACAGAGCAAGACAGAATAAACCATTCTTTTAGAAAAGCACTGCTATGTCTTTTGAGACACTGCCTCAAATGCCAGAACTACAGTGAAGACAGATATCATTACCAGTTGAGATAGGTAACATTTCTGGCATGCCAAATGTTGTGGATCTTGAGGAAAGAGGCTTCCTTTCACCTAAGTTCACCTAATAATCTTGTGTTAAAAGGCTTAATTGCCTCAGAGCCACTAAGGATAGCAGAGGACTCAGCAAACAAATTTTGCAACATTAAAATGGAAGCACAGGGAAATTTGCTGGCAAGTCATCTACACATTACTGTGTATCATGAACTGTTAGGCTGCTATGAAAGTCCATGTGGAAACCATGTGACCTAATTTTTCATACTAATGAGAATTAATATTATTATATAATTATTTCAGCATATTAAGAATTGCAGGTAGTAATAAAACATCTTTTGATCCAGAAAACAGTCGATGGACCAGTCAATATAAAACTAGTCACAGAAATATTACACAGAAATACACGTTAAGTATTTATTTCTCTCTCATAGTTAACTTCTCTCAGCATAGGAAATAAATCAAACAAGTGAGAAAGGCTCAGAACCTCAATAACAAGAAAGTCAAACCCAGTCAAGTAAAGGGAGCCCACATCTATGCCCCTGATCTTCCAGCTACAAACATGAACGATGAGTTCAGAATCTAGTTAATGGCAGCAATAAGTTTTATGTATTACTGGAATAGTGACAACTAAAGCAGCACAAAGCTTCCAAAAATAGCAGGAAAGATGAAAATGAAAAGAAAATAATTACAACTACATAAAGTGATCTTATCAAATTTACCCAGTGCTGTTTCTAACAACTGAGGATCTGTAGTAATTATTGGCATAGATATTTCCAATTCAGTAGTATCTCTAGCTGCAGAAAAAACAAAAGAAGTAAATATATCTGAGAAATAACTTCATGTAAATAAATTACGAAAGAAGATTAGGGGAGAAAGTTTACTTTCTACTGCAGAGTATTTTTTTAATTATCATTGATTTATTTATAAAATGAACCCTCTTTTTTCTAAGCATTTTAAATACCCGTACAAACTACTTAGCTGAAGATGTTATTCCAGTTTTTCTGTGTCAGCAAATGTTCACTGAGATTGAAAAACAAGGTATATATAGTTTTACATGCACTTGCCTTCAATAGCACTTGAAAAAACAGCTTTAGAACTTATCCCACATCTTTCCATGAAGCAAAGCATTCTTATGAAAATGTAGGGAAATTTCAGGAGATTAAGGTCTCTTGGTACCACTTTGGAAGTCACTTAGCTCTATGCATTTTCTCAGTTTGTTTCAGTCAGAATTAATTGCAGATATTTCATATAACAGAATGAACTAATGATTTAAAATAATTTCCTGAGAGCACAATGCTTTATAGAGCAGGGTAACAAAACTGAACTCTTGAAAACTCTTGAAATGCCAAGAAACAGTAGGTTGTACTGCAGATAACAAACTAAAGATGCATTGCTCAGAGTAAAACTTCGGGCAATGAATTGCTTTCCCTTTGCCTTCATTGCCTCCTATCCCTTTCGAGTTACTCTCACCTCTTATGAACACACTTGTTCATGTTCAAGCAATGTTTAAAAACCTTAAGCATCCCCAAATATAAAAGCCTACAGGAAAAACATCCCATCTGCAGTAATTAATTTTTCAATGCTGACCAAACAAACAAAAGCATACTCTACTGAAATAGTATTACTGCAATTTACCATTGTCTGGTATTTCTGAAGCTGTAAAAGTTTGGGAAGTAGAAGTAACATGAAGAAAATCATGTGAAGCTGGAAAAAAAAAATCATGCTATACTCTTTTGAAGTGACAAGAATCGTGCAACAGTATTGTATTCTTTTATATGCTGAAAAAAACTTCCAGGTAATATTTATAACATGCTAAGTTCTGCAGAAAGGTAGACTGAAATAGACAAGAACCAATTAGGTATGACTTGAAAACAATTTCCCAAAACAAGTATTAATGCACAAATAATAATTTGCTCATTAGTTGCATTATGTAACAGAATCACAGAAAAATAAGTTGAAGTAGAGTGTTAAAAACAAAAAACATAAAGCTACTAAAAACAATGAGAACAAAGTAGCAGACTGGGATGGCGTGGAATTTTTTTCTGTAATTCCAAGGATCAAAGAAGGAGGCTATCTGATGCTGAAAAAAGAAGGAAAAAGAATGACAAAGCAGGGACTGTAGTAAATTAAATATATAAACTATCTTTTGTGAGACGTGAACGGCTGACAGTTGCAATCGATCTCTTCTTTAGTAATGGATTTCCTTCAAGAATAAGTTTATTGCAAAAACATATGCATTAGGCATTAAACTATTGGCATATTAATGAAATGAAATATGGCCTTTCCAACTGGTTCTCATCTTAACTTTTTTTTTTTTTTTTTGGATAATTGTCAGTGGCCCCAAGTAAATAACGAGTTCTTAGAAAACTCATCTATAAAATAACAGAAATACATTATAGAAATTTTCTAAGGACCAACTAGCCTGTTACTCTTCAGTGATGTTTTTATAGTGCCAGTTTTGAAATCTCAGCGCTGAGAATTATGTCTATGTTTATATAGAAAGGCTAAAGGAAGAGTTACATTTTCAAAACATGCTGGAATTTCTGCAGTTTCCATTAATTTCTTATGACTTCAAACACTTCAGCAAATCAGGATATTCTGCTTATGAAACTCAGGTGTGGACAGGCCTATTTAAATTGAGTATTTACGGTAAGTCCAATTTAGTTTTAAAGCTAGGAATTACATGCTGTAGCCAAATATGAAAAAATTTCCAAACTACTAGTTCAATATTTCATATAAAATGTCATTAAGAAAACTTGCTGTTTGATCAGCACCTTCATACCTGCAGTTATTCTTCATTTATGTCAAACTGAACAAAGTATTTAATAGAGAGGTACTACGTCTCCCCTGAAAATTCCTAACTGTCAAGAGGATTAATCTTATGAGAAATCATTACCAGATCTGGTTGGTTGCGCTTCTGTGGTACCAGATGTTTTGGATCCTGAAGAAACAGACTGTGTTTCTTCAAAAGCTGAAAAAAGAATCTGAGCTTAAAATACTGAGAGACCTGTGACTTTATGGATTAGCATCACATAGCTTAGTGAACGCTGTGCAATTCCAGATGATTCTAATGCAAAGCTGAGCAAGATGGCGGATGGTCTGAAAGTGAGATGTGAGACAACTATGTCATGACAAAAGGAAATGATGGCTTGCAGCATAGCCTTCTGGCCTCAGAGTCTGAGTTCCATATGCCCAAAAGAATTCTCATCAGCAAGCAATTTAATCTTATTAGATTTTCTGGGATATGAACTGCAGCTGTACAAAAAGAAATAAGCTAACAATAAGATGTGGCAACAATGTCTTTAAGTAGTTTTTAAGCCAGTAACAAATATGTTTTTCAGATGGTTACATAGACACATGAATAGTGAATAAACACTGTGAGTGTTGGTAGCCGAAGTTCTAAAGCAGATCTTAAAATTACTATTTGCAGATATACATGATGCTGAGGTAATGGAAAAAAAATAATTAAGGAACTAATCTGCTGATTACCCATCTCCATCTCTCTGGTTTCTGCAGAAGGTAGAGTCATGGCTGGACTCTGAGTAGCTAAGAGCAAACATGAAAAAAAAAATATAATACTGAGATAGACAATTCCCTTGCAACTGGTACAAAATCTGAATTTTACTGTAACTAGCAAGTTTTTTTGTTTGTCTTGGAGATCTTTCTATTAATTTTTACTCCATTCAAGTTTTGTAATACATTATCTAATCAAGCTGAAATCATATTACTTAAGAAATTTTTCTTCACATCAACTACAAACTAAACACAACACATTTGATATTCATAGAACTTGCAAGTCTGTAGAAACTGTTTACTATTACTGCATAACTATTTTTAAAGGAGATGTAAATGGGAAAAGGTAAAATAATGTAGTACAATAAAGTTGATGATTATTATCTCAATATAGTTGAACTCAGTAATAGGACGAGGCAGGTCATCATTGCAGTTCCCTCCCAACTGGAACTATTCTATATGATTCCATATTTATAGAGAAGAAAATAATACCAAATAAGCTATGTGATTCACAGCTTTTGGCAAAAGCTTGCAATGACACATTTACATCTAATAAGAACTACGAGCTATCTCCCAAAGGCATCAGAACACTGAAGGCATGTTAACAAAGCTATATTTTCAAAAAGGTTTGAGTTCAAAATACACTGACCACGCAGAAAGTTTATAAAACAAAGAAGATCTCTCCCTCTGGTATAACAGAGATAGACAGAGATAGACAAATAAAGAAAAAAATCTTCAGGGAAACTAGGGCAGAATACAGGTCACACACACTTAAACTTCAAAAATTAAATTTTGCTTGCTTTGCTGATTTTCTAACAGCAGGTAATCAAGGCATGCAGTGCAGGGAAATAACCTCTATACGACCCCCCACCCCCCACACACTTCTCTCAGAAGATCTTTGACTTTAGCATTGAGTTCATAGGGAGCACAGATGCTCACATAATCAAATCCCACTTTGTAGGTGGAGCTATTTGACAGGAATGGAAGACATGAGTACAAAAATCAGAATAAATACTCAAATGAAATGTGCAGTGTGCCTCAATTGTTGTTATTATTTGTCTTTATCACTGAGAATAAACATAAGATTGGGCTATTATTCCCCAGCACTGCCTCTAACTGGATTTAATCAGATTTCTTTCACTACAGTGAAAACAAATATGTATTCCCATCTACCCCAACATATTTGGAAAAGAGTTGTCAAAAACTGTAGCAAATTAAGAATAAATTTCAAAGATTATTTTATTGTTCCTGAGAATTTTGTTTAAATATGTATTTCAAAGATGATTCCTGGAAATGATTTAAAATATTTGTTAACTACATTAAGTATGCTGTCTACATACAGCAGCACAATTATTTGATAACTTCTTCACTAATGCTTAGATCAGGGTCACTTCAGTTAACTAGTGTAATAGTTGTTTATATGAGTACCAGCAACAAGCAGTTGTCTCAAGTACAGTGAGTTATTTATGACTATCACAATGACACAGTGTAGATAAATATAGGCCTGTTACAAAAGGTAGAGAGATTGAGAAGGGGAGACACAGGATATGTTGTAGACCACAGGCATTGCATGATAAGATGAAGCTTAGTACTGGCAAAAAAGCTCAGCTGTAAAAAGTACACATCTGGATAAAACTGAGTGTAAGGGTAACAATAACACAGAAATAGTATGCAATATACACGAATGACAGCAGATATGGTAAAATCAGATATAAGATATCTTACAATGGAAGAAAAGAGAGAGAGAGAAAGAGAAAGAAAGAAAGAGAGAGGGAGAAAGAGAGAGAAATCATCAACTTGAACTTCATCTTCCTCTCTGTACAGGGCTTCAGACGCCCTTAACTTTCTGAAATGTCCCCATTCATCACCAACAGAAGCCTGGAATCACCAAGCTTAGGACCCAGAGGTGTACTGGAAGGGTGAGCAAAACACCAGGAAAAAGGGTAGAAAACAAGTTTTCCTGTTACTATTTTAATTATCTTACTGCTATTATTGAGGCTTTTTCTGTATATAAGTATCGGAATTAATATTTTTTGTTGTACTGTAAGAGTGAAATCTAGTCTAATGATGATTTTTTAATAAGACTGTTAAGATTTCTTTTATACTGATGGTGACTTCTTGGCTTTGTATACATATACATATATGCAAATACATATGTCTATATGTATATATACATGTATGTAATTATGTGTATATATATCTCTGAAATATAACTTTTTAAAAAAAAAAAAGATGGAAAAGGTGTGTTTCCTCAGTGCTTGTACAAAGATTTTGACAATAACTTTTTGATCCTAACACTGGTAAAACTTATTTGAAAATGTGAGCAATGCCATACTTTTCTCAAAGATCAGGCCTTTCCAAAGTGTCCTGAAGTTCATCACCAAACTAACGAATCCAGAAAAAAGCAAACACTTATGAATATTTAAACCACAACATCACCTACAAATTACATCACTATTTTAAGCAAAGACACAAATATTTGGCAAACTTCAGGAAAACCCATAGAACTGATATTGGCTGGAACAGTACTCTAACTGTGAAACACAGTCAGAAATTTATGGGGTACTTCTAAAAAAAGTATAAACCCAAGGGTACAGGTTTTAGGTAAGTATAAATTTCCATCATCATTCTATGGGTAAAGATTATCCTCACAAATTTTTGTTCAGTTGTTCTTTTTTTTAAAAAAAAGAGGGATTAATGTGGAGCATTTTTCAAGACAAGAAAGCAAAATCAGACTTAGGATGAAGGAAGAAATCCACAATTTTTGCGAAGAAAAAGCTAACGATTACCATATTTTACATATAGAATGGTATTATTGCAGCTGAAGCATTAAAACCTACCAGCCACAGAAACAATAAAAGAAGAATTTTCCACTGAAATTTACTCAAATTTACAAAGAAGGTAATTACCAAGTTCAGGCAACGGACTTTTTGGAGCATCAAAGATTCTGGATCCAGAAGGAAGTGGTTCTATTTCATTAGAAGCTATGATAAAAAAAATAACCATGGCTTTACTTGATTACAAATATTACAAGGCTCAGTATGGATTTATACTTTGGCTTATAAATCACCCCTGAAAATGAAGATATTTATTGAAAAAGAGAAAACGTAGTTTCAACCTAGAAAAAAAGACACGTAAATTTGTCACTTATAAAGGTGTGTGGAATATGAACAAATTCACTTTTTCCCTAATCATAAGATAAAAATCCATCAATCACAGGATTTTGATAATGAACATCTGTTAGTAGCTCTGACCACGTAGTCTGAAATCAAGCAGTGATTAAATTTCATATTTTAATCTGTAAAAGCATGGTAAAACCCAAGCAAGGTTGATTAAGTTGGAAAAAAACCCCAACAAATAAAGGATTAAAAGTTAGAATGAAAATTAGATTGACTGATGGTTGAGCTTCAGTAAATTCTGGAAATCTGCTTGCAAATTTAAATGGAAAAAGAGAAAATAAAGGATATGGCATTAGCATGATCAATAAGATTACATAAATATATATGTATTGAAAAGCATTAGCAGTCCTTGTCATGGGAAGGTTTGTACTTCAGTCCTCCAAGTGCAGATGATCTTTTCCTTTATCATACATCATCCTGTATTCCATCTGTGCTTTAGAAAAATATAATATTTTTTTTTAAAAAACAGTGAAAAACAAAAAACCCCACACAACCTCAAGTTTGGATTTATGTTTATAATTAAGCATGGTTTGGGGATTAAAATACAGGCACAAAAATCAACATTGGAGAATTCAGAATTCTAAATTCAAGTAGTAGATGCTGCTCCAAATCACAAAACTAACAATATTACTACTTCGATCAGAAATCTCTCATCTGAGACCTCTCTACAAAAAATGCAGTAGGGTTCTTGTTTCCTCCAGGACAAATACCATTATACCACGTTACATGCAATATAAAATTTTCCTTTTGCATCAATGTCATCAGAAGAAAATCAAGGAGGTAATTATTTTAATTCTGTCACCGAGGTTAATTTTACTGGTGGAAATTTTATGTGATGTTAATCATGCAGATCATAGACAAAAAGTCTTACTTTGAAAAATAAAATCAAATTAAGCAGTCAGATTTGTTAGCAATAGTTATATTTTTAACAGCCACAGTTGATCCAGAGCTAGATGCATCCTACTTTCTATTTCATGAATGAAATGCTGGAAACATGAAAGGAACCAGAAAATTTTAATTAGGATTTCTTTCAGAGTCAATAACAAAGGGGGTGCAGCAAGCAGTAGAAAATTTCTGCTGGAGATGAAAAAAAGCATTTAATATATAAAGAAGGTAAAAAACAGCAAAATTACCCAGTATATATTGAGTTTGCAACAATTCAGGTTGAGGCGTTGATTTAAATTCCTCAGGTCCACGTTTTATGTCAGCATGAGCTAGGAAAAAGAAGCATTATTTAATGCAGAATCCGTCTGAGTTTTTCTTTATCTACTGCCCAAAGCCCACTGCTTTTCTTACTGCCATTTTATGACACTCGATTGGAGTAATTTCTGCAGCAGCTCAACTCCACAAAAATTAATATTTCATTTTGTTTTCAGATGTGATGTCTATGTGCTTTGTATTTATTTTGCTGCAGTGTTACATAAATAAATAAAAATCTGAGTCACAAAAAACAAAGCTAGGATCAGAAGCTCATACTGCACTTCTGTTACAGTCTCCTAAATTCATTATCACATACATCACAAACAAGAACCATCGTATCACAATATTTTCACTGCTATTCTGGATATTTTTAAATCCTTCTAAAACAAAAATTGCCAGGAAAAGGATCAAGATTCCACTATTATACATTAGCTCTTTCATTTTTCTAGTAATAATATAATAGACTTTTGACTTTAATTCTTTCTTCAAATTCTACACGTTCAGAGCAAAGCACGGGCAGTTTATTAAACAGCCATTACCAGTACCTAAACCAAATTGCTGACCATATTTTAATAAACTTAAAATTTCCACTTAAACTTAAGGAAAAACTATTTTCCTGTGAGAGTGATGGAGTCCGAGCAGGCTGCCCAGGGAGGATGTGGAGTCTCCTTCTCTGGATGTTTTTAAAACCTGCCTGGATGTGTTCCTTTGTGACCTGATCTAGGTAGACCTTCTTGCGCAGAGGGGATGAATTAGATGATCTTTAGAGGTCCCTTTCAATGCCTACTGTTCTGGGATTCTATGAATTATACTCTTCCAACTGTTTCACATAACAATTCCTATGACATTTAAGTGCTAAAAGGTCGCTTTTTTTCTCTCTATCTTGCTGAAAGTCTCAGTTAACCTATTTACTTGGTAATACAGTAAACATAACTAGTAATTCAACTACATTACAAAAGGACAAAGCTTATTGATATGGAACTGAAATGGCAAGGTCTCAGCCCTGATTGTGTTAGAGCGTTAATTCCTTCCACAGAGCAAATTGCACAGTGTCTTGCACATGTTTGTATTTAGAGGAGAACTTTGATATTGATGATCAGCATCAATATAGCACTAATTTTAGTATTCATTCAGTTTACTAAAAGATTAGTTTCATTTTTTAGATATAGTAGAATAGAGATTTGTTTTCCCAGCATGCTATTCATATTTTTCGGCAATCTACTTGATTTCAGCAATCTGCTACTAATTAAGCATGCTTCAAGGAAGAATTGATCATGTAGGTTTATAAGCTTCTTATTTTATTTTATTTTATTTTCTGGAGAAAACATTTTTTTTTTCCCAGATTCTAAACAGTTACGTAGATACTACTGCTGCTTCAACCATTTATACTGTTTTCTGTTTTGGAGTAGGGTGCTTTTCAGTGCCACAAAAACCTTCACAGACACTGTCTTATTAGGACCCAATTCAGCTTCCATTAAGTTACAGTGCTATTACTGTAATCAGTGGAAGAAGGATTTCATTCTACAGCATGAAATATAGCAAGATTGCATTTAGGCAGCATTTCTTTAACTCTTTTTTTTCCTGTAACTTCTCTTGACCCTCTCGTTCATGTTGCTCTTCCTCCACAATGGGAGGTATTATGATAGAAGCAATAACCTGATTTCTTCTCATATCCTACATGAGCACAAAGAGAAGCTTTCAGGGGCCAGAAGGAGGACTGGAGGAACAGAACTTGGGAAACATGGCAACAAAGGAGTTATTCCTACTTAACAAAAAGTTCTGGTACAACTCCTTACACAAAGAAATAGCTTGCTGGTTTTGTTTGCTTGTTTGTTTGCTTTCCCCCTAAGACTAGTTCTTGAATATCCTAGACAAATGTGCTGATACTTATAACTGTTCATTAGCTGCAGTTTCTCTCTGAAGTTAATAACAAGACTCACACTTCATTCATCTGAGAGAAAAATATAGTGGTAATTTGAAGTATATTAAATAGCACTGTAAATATTGAAGTTGGAAAAATAAATGCATTAGGAATCTGGGCTGTTCGGTTAAGAGTAAATTAGTCCTAAGTGGAAAACATTGTAACAAGTCTGGCAAAAATAAAGCATGAAAGAGCCTGCTAATCAGTCTTTCCATGGAAGTGCATGCCAAGGGAGGGGAAGTCTGAAATTAAGAAAATGATGCGATGCCTGGCTGACATATGCACCCTAAAATGTTACTGAATCATGTTACATCACAAAACACACTCTTTGACAAAGAACCAGTGGAAAACAGGAGAGGTCCAACCCATGGACACTTTCAGATAATCCACTTGCTGAAATAGCTCAAGTTGGTTTCTTCCCTTCTTCCATGACTGATGATGCAACATCTGCCACAGCACACAGCTTCTTTTAAATCAGTGTTCTGTTGCCACTTATGGCACCAATCCTTAAACTCTTCATAGTAAATAATTACTATGCCTTATTCAAAGAATCCAGTATGATTTTCAAATAGAGAAATCTGAATTAAACATGAAGTAGATGTTATCACTAGACTCAATTAATTTTGCCTATAAATTACCCAGTCTTTCAGATGGAACCCTTGTGAAAGGCCTCAGATCTCTCTCAGGTTACTTGTGAAAGTCTGTCTCAAATGCTTAAGTATTCAAGTTATTTTCAGGTATGCAATGGCTAGAGAGGAATTAAACTCTAAGAAACTTTTTTTTTTTTATTTTAAAAAATTCAGTTTCACTCCTCTGTTTCCTGCCACTTTCTATTTTTTTT
>WBNH01008084.1:8487-122347 GCA_013401255.1 Urocolius indicus | reverse complement strand
GGGGGGGGGGGGGGGGGGGAAGGTCAACTCTATGCATTTAAGTCCTGATTTTACATGTTTGTGCTATTTTAAAGCTCAGTGAAACAAAGGAGACCTTGCCCTGATTCTTTTGTAGCTTATATTGATGTTTCAATGTATTTGCTCTATCACCTATAATGCAGCTGTGGTTGTATCATAGAAATGACATTACCAGTAACCAAGTACTGAAGCCTAAAGTTTCAGGATAGGCCTTTAATAGGCCTTAAAAGAAGGTCTGTTAATTTGAGTGCCAGCTCAAGTGTGTCCTACTGTGCAAATTAGAAGCTCCAAACTGGTTGCAACAACTGCAGCAATCAGTAAAGGGACCTAGTGCTTCTGGTTTTGTGTGATACATAACTTTTATTCAGTCCTGTGAGAAAAAAAAAAAAGAGTTTTCCAACAGAAACTGAATAACAGTTGATACAATGACAGTTGTAAGTTGCTACTCTATGATTTTCCAAGCCATATATGAAGGAAATTAGTGACAAGCTAAATAGATTCACTGAAAGATACTAAGTATCTCCTAAGAACAAGCTTCTACATCTGCTGTTAACTTCTTATTGGTAATAGTAAGGAAATGCAAGGTAAGTGAGCAGCAGGTTGGAGCAGTTTGTAGGAAATAACCACCAGAACATGTAGCCCAGAAAAACACAGTAAAAAGAGGATTTTTTTCTCTGTTGCACTGTGTCCTCTAAAAATTAATGGGTAATTCCCCTTTTCAATAACCAGAGAAGCTAAATCTTAGAAAAGCTTAGAGAAGCTAAATCAAGAAATGGAGACTACAAAAGAAGTTTGAGAACAACAGTTTGCCAGAAGCTCTGAGTTGCAGTTCTCAATTGTTTAACAGCAGCCTCTTTTAATAACCCTTTCTGCCACCTATTTCTGACTGACTCCTCCAGTCACTCAAGCAGGCTTTGTAGCTTTCCTGTCATCGCCATGGCAATGAAAATGGACTTAAGAGGTATTTCAAGACTCAGCTGGATATCCTCTAAACCACACAGGCACCAAAAAAAAAAAAATTAGGGAAAGCTAAATTCAACCTTTAATTGCAACAAATAACAATTTCACTCATTACATTTCAGTGGCATTTTTCCACAAACACAATTCAAATATTGCCTACTCTTAACTGTTTTACTCCTAACCTACCCTAAACTCTCTTTCTTCCATAGCAGTTTGAATCTCCACTCGTGCAAACTTAACAAGGTGGCTGGTAAGTACAAGACCTTCACAACCATTCTGTTTTCCACTATTTCCTTCTGCTCTAACCATGCAATCAACTCTTGTCAGAATACTCCTGGTTTGCAACTTTGCAACTGTACCTATTTGGCTTTAAGTTTTTTGATAGAGTTTCATCACCTCTTACCTCGAATACTTCAATTCCATTATTTTTCCGAGTCATTTGTACTGAGTCAGTTCTTTGGGCCAGTCATAGTGTGATTTGGATTTAGCTGTCTGTACCTTCTTTTTAAACGTGAGTTCACAAATCTAATTTAATCAAAAACATGACGCTTAATGCATTACACTAGGGTTTTGGGGTTTTAATCTATTTCAGATGATTTTTGAATGTATATTTTCATTAGATTTGTAATTACTTTCTTCAAGCAGAAGAGCTTATCTCTTACTGACACTCACAGCTTTGATTATAATATTTCAGCTCACCTAGAAGAGATATTATCTGCAAAAGCAAAGTTAAATTACCTGGCCTTGGCTGCTACAATACACAGACATTAAGCATGTGAAGTCCTGCCTCTAGTAAAGAATGAAGTTTACTGGTTATCTCTCTCAGTGTTTTCAGCTAGGAGAATATCTTTAAACATCACAGACTTTTAAATGCTTGCAATTGGCTCTCAATAATAAACAGTAAATTCTTGCCCAGTTCTCATATTCTTTTACTCTTCCTCTTCTGTGTCAAATATTTTCCCACCTTCCTAAATCTGTGCAAAAAGCCTGTTTACGGGCAAATCTAAATCATCATTCCAGGCTACTTCTGACTTCTCTAAAAGTTAACACCCTACTCGCCTTTACCAATCTTTATCAAGTACCACAGTCTATAAAAAGTAATTGATGACCTTCACAGAAAACAATGCACACTTTTTGATAATTTTAAGAAATACAGTTCTAGAATTATTATTATACAGTTATAGAATAATTTTACACATTTTTCACCGCATATTTCTGTGTTGAAACATGTAAAGTCAGATCACAGCCATATAGATTATCTTATGAATGCTGAATTCTCAAATTATGAACTCTTATCTAGTGATGAGGTCAGTTTTATGACAGTGGTTTAAGCAGTAGCTGGGAATAGAAGAAAAGACGTTAGACTGACTACCAACATACTAATGAATGTGCTGTGACAGAAATACCATTTGGAGATGATTTTGCAAGAAGTCTTCAGAAACTTAACAGGGGCCATAGTAAAAAGATACCCATGAAAGGAAACTGTGTAAATGCATAACACTTCTTAGGGCAGTTTAAGTGTAACAATAGAGAACTGAGTTGTATGTTGGCACAGCACAATGACACCTAGCACCCAGATGTGCCAATCCAAAATACATACAGGAAGCTCTCTAGAATTTCTTCATATATGCCCATTGCCTGCTTCTTTTTCTTAAAGGCTGGTTACCACCAGGAGACGAGGAATCACCCATCACTCTAGTTCATATTACACTGAAGTATTCTCTCTTATGTCTCCATCATTTAACCCTCTTATAGGCATCTACTTGCCCTCTCCCTATCCACATAACCAATGATATTGGCTGCCTTCACATACGTTGTCTTTTCAGCTGCATACCCGATAATCTATTTTCCAGTTTTTCATTATTTATAGTCTCTATTCTCTTTCCTTCCCATCTGTATACCTGATCAGTAATGTATCTATTATTAATATCTCAAAGGTGTATACATGGAACTTTCACTGACAAATAAAAAGCAACGGTGGTTTTCCTTAATTCAACATGAAGTTTGGATGTGCAAGTTATTAAAATCAGGCTCTGAGCTAGCCAGATGTCCTGAGAGAAGAAAAAGGGAAAGAAGTGCATCTTTCAACAAACAACCTGTTACTTATTTTGCCACTATAAAGGCCCAGATATGAATAACAAGAACATCTTGAGCAAGGCATATGTGTAAGACAAAGTCAATGTGAAGAACTTTGTACTTGGATTCCTAAATGGCAGGTTCAAGGTGGGTCTTCAGCTTTGACAGGAAAGCTTACTCATGAATTTTTGTGCCTCTAGCTGTGAATAACCCTGCCTACCTGCCCAAGTGCTCCAGGAAAGAAGGTGGTGCTCAGTTTTGTAAGAAACTGCAGCTTTTGCGCATCATGTTCTGTGCTACTCCAGTGCCATTTTACAGCTTTTCTTATGTACTCATTTTAATAGACTGCACAGCTGTCTTATTCAGGCTTGCAATGACTGGGATCACAGTTAAGATGTGCACTTGATATTTTCGAGTCAATAACACAGTATGTGGGAATTCATTCTACAACACAAATAATAATTGAGTCTTACTTGGGTCTAACTGATGCAAAAGGCCTGTTGGGTAAATGCAGCCGCGTTTTTGTGAACCTGAGATATAACATGAAGACTTCCGTAACTGTAAGCAGTAGCTTCTAAACTTCCAATCCATGGACCATGAACTACCATCTAGAATGATGTGCTTGGATCCTTGCACCCAAGCATGCAAAAAGAATTGTTTAATTTTTAGGCAATCATCTTGCTAAATCCTGCATATGCAACTCATATTTTCAGGAGAATTGTCAGGAAAGTTTAGGATACAGGACACGAACTCTGTGAGAGAAAAAAAAAAAGTGATCTTAAAATATTTTTAACAGGAACTGTACCTAGCTGTGGTGCGGCTAGATTTTTCAGCATGATGGGATCTAGCGAGAACCAGGTGTTTCTTCACTTTTGGTTCCTGGACCTGGCTGCATTCAAGAATCTTCTCACGGAGTGATCTCTGGATCTAGCCAGCCCAGGTGTTTTCCTACGAAACATCTGCGGCTCCGCAGAGCCCAGGCGGCGGGGCGCTGGCCGGGTAAGCTCTGCCTACAGCGCCGACTTCTTCTCTGCTCTCGACTGACAAACAAGCCCGGCAAGAAAGCGAGCGGGCTGCGGGAGCCTGGCGCGGCGACGACCGCTCGCCCAGCAGCCGCCGCCGGGCACCGGGGCCGCCCCTGTCACCTTTTCCTTCCGCGCGCCCCGTCAGAAGAGGGGTCGAGACGCCCCCCGCGGCGGGCCGCCGGCCGCAGCTGCCACGTCCTGGCTGCCTGGGAGACGGGCGCTCGCTGCCGGGCGAGCTCCTCTCGCATTGGCGGCTTTTTCTCTCTTTTTTTTTTTTCCCCTTTGCGAGTGGGGCAGGAGGGTGCCCGGCGCGGAGCGCAAAGTTCAGCCACCGCGGCGGCAGCGCGCCGGCCAGCAGAGTTGCGGTGGCGAGCGGAGCCCCGGTACGGTCCCCCCTCCACGTCCCCTCCCCCGCCCCCGGCTTGCAGCCCGCGGGCAGCTCGGCGGNCGGAGCTGCCCCGCCGCTGCCCCTTTACCTTACCCCGGCAGCGCGGGGCGCGGGCAGCGGACCCTGCCCGCCCGCCCGCCAGCCCGCCCGGCGTCCACGCCGCCGGCGCCCGCTCGGAAGTAGTTGCGAGGAGGGTTACCTGTCCTATATTGACGTATCCGTATTTGCTAGCTATCCTGTTGGCCTCCGGCAGTCCTCCGGCTATCCGCACAGCCCAGTGGTTGGTGTACAGGCGCGTCCTGCAGGCGGGCAGCAGGAACCCCAGCACCAGGGTGAGCCGGCAGAGAAGGTCCCCGCCGCCTCCGCCTCCCCAGCAGCAGCGGCGCTTCCAAACCATCCTTCTTCTCCGCACGCAACCCCCACGAAAAAAAAAAAAAAAAAAAAAAACTTCTTCCTTCTTCCGAGGCTCTTCTTCTCACCTCCGGGCGGCACCGGCGGCGCGTCCTCCGAAGTTACCCCGAAGAGGAAACTAGGAAGAGCTTGGAGTAGTGCATTGAACCGCCCGGGGATTAAATATTGAGGGGTTGGGAATAATGGTTACGGTCGGTGATTACTGCTGTCCCCTCCTCCCGCCGCTCTTCGGGGATTGAGTAACTTGCTCGGAAAGCTTCTCCCACAGTTTCTTAGCGCCAGCTTTTCCCCCTGTCCCCAGCTACATGGGAAGTCGTCTCTCCGCGGGAAGGAGGGCTCGGGCTCCTGCTCCCTCTCTCTCTCCCTCTCTCTCTCTCCCCCGTTTCCCTCTCTTTCTCTCTGCGCGTCCCTCCGCTCAGAATTCCTTCCCCCTGCCAGCGGTTTTCTGCCTCCTTGCCCGTGCCTGGCTTTTTCTCGCGCCGGGTCCGGAGGCAGCGCGGCTGCGGCGGCAGACCGTGTGTGAGTGTTGGCAGCTGAGCGCCTCACTTCACTCCGGTTCGGACACCTCCCTCTTCCCTCCGCCTCCTACGCCCGCCCTCCCTCGCTCACGCCCGCCCTCTCCCTCCCCTCCCCTCCCCTCNCGCCGCGCTGAGAGGCCGCCGGCGGGGCTGCGGGAGCCGCGGCGAGGTGCGAGGCCTGCGGCAGGGCCTCGTGCCGGCCGCGGCCCCCAGCCCTGCTCTGCTCCATCGAGTGCTGACGACGAGGAGAGGCGGCGGGAGAGCCCTGCTGCACCGCGGGACCGGGCCCGCCTGGCCAGCCCGCAGCGGTGGGGTGGGGTGGGGTGGGGTGGCGTGTCTGGCGGGACACGGCAGCCTCGGGGCTGCTGTTGCCATCCGCGCCTGAGTGTGCCGGCCGTTATCTTCCAGGTGTTGCCTGGCAGTGAGCTGTCTCTTCCAATGCCCGTTTGTGGTCATAGCACTCAGAAAGCAGAGCGGGCTAATGCTTCACCAGAGGAGTGGTGTGGCGTGGCCTGGAGGAGTAGACGTGGCCTCCTTCGTGCTTCCTTGACTCGTCCTTGTGCAGTATGGTCGCGGGTCCTGCAGCCTTGCTGCGAAACACTTCCAGGAGCAGAACACACGGGGGCCTAGAAAAGATGTGGCTGGTAGTGTAGCAGCCCAAATGCCACCAGCAACTGAAGGTGCCTGGGTGGGAGAAAACTCAAGTCCACCTTCCCCAAAACTCGTTGAGAAAACCGTGGAGCCACCACAGTGGTCTCTGCCAACCCATACATCTGTTTACTTGTGTTTTAAAGTTAGAATGAGTTTCTAAAATTCTGCCCAACAGACCACTGTGAGGTTCCATTACGGGTTGTAAAGGAATTTGAACACAAGAGGTACTCTTGCTACACACTAATGTAAATAATGGAATTTTTTTTTTCTCTGATGAACTCTAAGGTGTCATGCAAAGTCAGGCAGCCGTCATTCTCTTTTTTTCATGGAGGTTAAGTAGGAGAAGTTAAATACTTACCAGAAAGACATGCAGTAATATGGAGTTCTCTTTTGCCTCCCCCAAGACCTGTCCTCCTACTTTTAAAAGTACTGTTTTACTAATAAAAAGTTGCAATGGTAGAATGCAGACAGTCAAAAACACATGTTGTGCTTTAAATTTTCACTGCGCTAAATTAATTAATTTTCCCCTTGAACATCAGGTATTAATGATTAGCATAATTCCATGTCCTCTGATTAAAGGGGAGAAAAAGGGGAAATCCACTCTTGACCTCCCACTTTGTTCTATCTCCAAAAATTTATTTGCCAGGGATTAGCTTTTCCCTGTTAGTACTTTTTTTCCTTCTGTGGTTGGCATTGTCATTTGCTCAGTGTATTACCATATACTGTTTACTCCTGTTTGTAGATTCAAGACTTCGATGTGTCTCACCTTCCTTGGGATTTCGCAGGTGATGGCTCACTGTTTAGCAAGTCATTCTTCAGCCACAATCAGCACTTTCATCAGGTTCAGCAGGAGAAGTGCTAGGCCCAGAGGCTTACATCTTACAGCTAATATTCATGAAGATACACTCATTGAATATGACATTAAATCTCCTCTAGCAATTAGCCCGCCTTATTGATTGTTTCAGTAATAATTACAGATCAACTCTCTTCATTTATCTGGAACACTTAAAGTATATTCAGTCATGAATGGACACCTTACAGAAGTACATAGCAATCAGTGGGTCACAAAACCTGAACCTTGTGCAGTCTGTTTGTTTTTCTGAAGAGAATAAATTAAAAATCTATTTTCTGATCTTTTCTCAGTGAACTTTACTGTTATTCTGACTGCCTTATTTCCTGCTATAGACAGTGAGGATTTTTCTGGCAGAAAAAGTACAAGCTGCAAACGAAAAATAAAGCTGTGCCGTCGTATATCAACCTCCAACTTTGCTTATGTTGATGGAGTGTTTTATACTCTGGCACCAAAGCCACTAGGTACCGGTAGACTTGATACATTATCTCCAAGTACCTTTTCCTAATGCAGCATTGCATCACATAGCTTAACAAAACTACAGAAGTGGTGTCAAAGTTATGTTGTACCTAAAACCAGCCCCAGCCTCAGAAAAAGGAGGGAAGTATTCTCCAGAGGCATTTTTTTTTCCTGTGGTCATAGAGTCCTCTTTGCTGAGGCCTACGGCTGTCACAGCTAGCTTGGAAGCATTTGGACATTGGTCCTAATGTGGAGCATTTTAACCCATTTCACTCTGAATCCCTGACTGCATACTTTTGCTGAGTACATCATCACAGCGACATCCTTAGGGGAGACTGCACCCCTCAGATATGCTGTGTTCTAATGAAGATGTTTCTTCCCGATAAAGCTAGGAAGTAAATGTGCTGGGCACTAGGTGAGTGGAGAGACTACTGAGGAGACTGTCAAAAGTGGTGTAGTTTTATTCAGCATACCTGCTGCACATGGACTCTTGCTACTCTGCTGGGGGCCAGATAGTTTGTCTGTACACACCATGCCTCAGGGAAAGTTTTTTCTTCTCTGAGCAAAGGCACTAAATTGGCTTGTTCCATCACTATTGTCCCAAAGTTTTGTCTCTTCTTTTTTTTTTTTTTTCTTCCTTCCTCACATTCTTACCCCTCTGCTATAATAAAAATCAGTATCTGCCTACTGCTCAATATGCAAGTTTCCAGTGTCACTATGTCTTGTGTTTTCTTATTGACACTAATCCTCAAATCTCTCCTCTGTTATTAATTCCAAATGATCTGACCTCAGTTTCACTTTTCTCCTGTTTGATCTACTTGGCTCACTTATGAGATTTTGCCTACCTAGTTCTGAACTTATTCTTACCTCTTTTCCCAGCCTGAAAATCACTCTGGCTCACCAGCTCTGGCAGCCTCTCTGCAGTGCTTCATTTCAACTTTCCAGCGCTTTTCTGTGGGAGTTTCGCAGATCAGTGTGACAGAGGTGTTTTAGGCATCCCGGAGCCACAATTAAGGAGGAAACCACAGAGGGCATGTGTACTCAGAAGAAGTGTCAGCACGTTGAAGACGTCCTGCAAGGAGGCTTGCTGGTCCCTGAAGACCTTCCAGAACAGAGAACATTTTCAGAAAGGTCTGGGAGTACATGTTTGTCAGCTTTTGGAGTGGGAGAGTCTGAAACATAGTAGATGAAAAAATACTCTTCAGGGAAGAGAAATCTTCAAAGAATGGAGGTTGTGTCAGGAAGTCATTTTGAGATTGCCTTAGAAAGATGGATAGTTTTGGAATCCAAAGGAGTATCCAGATTTCCTTAGTTTCAACCATAACTGTTTTTTATAAACAGTGCAGCTAGGTCACTTGACATCAGTCACCATATGATCCAATTTGCTGGTACAGAGTTCTTTGATCTGCAGTTTTCCATGCTTCAGGCTTGCTTCTGATTTTATTTACTTTTAACTTCAGCTGCTTTTGAAAATAATAAAATTGAGGTGTTTTGATTTTTTTTTTAAGCACTGTTTTTGCACGTGATCAATTATATTAGCAGTATTTTTTTCTTAGCAAAGAGCTGCTTCCTTAGGCTTTGGAAGAGAGTGTGATCTCTGTTTTCAGTGCTTCATTGTTCTTACAAAAAGCCACCTATATACATCTGATTTTGTATGACAGTTTTCACCTGTATATTAGATGCTTTCTTGCATTCAGCAGGAAATACCTCAAGATTGCCCACTCTGACTGGGCATACCTCTCACCAGTCCTAGTGTATAGACTGTAGAGTCTGTACCCCAAACCCTGTGTGCAGTCCACAGCAAAGCACAACTTGTACACAGCTACTGCTGTTTCCACTTCTTGTCGGTCACTGTGGGAATGAGCACAATAATTGACAGCAGTCTTTAATGAACCTTCTGGCAATGCAGAGGAGGAAAGCCTTCTGCCCTGAATGTAGAGAAGACAAGAAACAGGGCGAGTGAAAGTATTCAATTGGGATAAAGACTCTGAGGCAGGAGAGAGAAACAGAAAGAAATTGGAACGGGGATTTGGCAGAGCAGTTCTCTGCCCAGAGTGTGCTCCAGCCGAAGCCTTGGGTTTGCCCTGAGCAATTTAATGGCAGAAGTTCAGTGATTCACATAAGGAAATAGAGAGCAAGATCGTTTATTTCCTGACTATTGGTGGTGAAAAAGTAGAATTTGGATCTGGACCTTGGAATAAGCATGAGTCTGGGCATTTGCTAGTCACTAATAATTGAACTGATACTGTCTCAATTCAGTTACCATGTGGATTTTGTTTTGTTTTTGTAAATAAGCTTAAACTGCATATCTTTCCATTCTGTTTACACTCTGCTTTCTCCTACCTTTTCTCCTTTGATTGTATTTATTGTGTTTCTTGAAGGATTGGCTCCCATCTCATCATAGTTCTGACCATTTTATCAGGAGTAACTTGTAAATGTGCTACTGTTAGTTGCAAAACTATCTGAAGAGTCTCCCACTGCTTGTACTGACCTCCCTGCCAGCATGCTTGTTTGTCATCTTCCTATTTGTGCAGATGAATATATTTGGGCTGAAATCAAAACTGTGTCATTAAAAGAATGTTAACTTATGACTTCTTTTGTTTCTATGTTTTTTTTTTCAGATTTTGTACTTTAACGATACAGATAGATTTTGTACTTTAAAGGTCCAGATAACAGTGCAAATAGCTCTACCAACTTTACTGGCAACCCACAGGACATAGCTAGGGTGAATGGCTAAGGCATGGAGATAAAAGGATGGTGGAAGCACAAACCCTATTTAGCTGGCTTTAGTGCCTGACCCAGCCTCCTGAGGCACTAAAATTCTGAATTCTCTTTAGAAGAACGGGTACACCTTTTCCTATGTCTGATTGGATTGTAAAGTTTCAATTATAGAATCTCAATGCATGCAGAAAGCATCAAAATGACATTTGTAGAGTTGGCTGTTTTAGCTATGGAAATCGTCTCCTTTGATATGGTGGTGGAAAGATCATTAATCTGAAATTACTCACCTCAGTGAATTCATCCACGTGGAAGAAGTTGGGCATTTTTACACAAGTTCACTTGTGTTAACACTCTAGTTTCTCAATTGACCTGAGTCAGAGTTATTATAGCTACACTTTTCTGTAAAACTGACTCAGCTATACAATAAGTAGCTACAGGATTTTCCTTTCCTATTATAGTATCATAGAAGCCACCAAATGCAAAAGCACTGTTTATTGCACTGTTCTTTTCTTAGGCCAATCTGTTGTTGTTAGCATGTGGCTAAGATTCTTCGGAAAACATCATCCAGTGGCAAGTAAGAACCCAACCTAATTTTCAAACTATAAACATAATTAAAAAATAGTAGCTATAATATCCTTATCTGAAGAGAAAATGTAATCCTGCATTGCCAGCGCAGCACATGCTCATTTCATGAGCTCTAGTTGAGCTAGTTTCGTTTGTGCCCAAACCCCTCTAGGAGACCACTGCAGACCCTTCACTGAGAGACATGGCATTCAGCGGCTACACAGCCACCTTCCGTGTCTTCTTTAGATATGGGGTTCGCCTCTCAGTTCTTGTTACTTTCTCTTTTTTCAGATGCTTTCACGAGACTTATCTTGTCATCATATTCCTGTACATGCCTAAGAAATTAAAGTCACGATGGCAATGCTTGATCTTCTTTACTCTGTTCTTATTCTGTTAGGAAGTCTAAGTCATATCTTTAAGAGAGCCTCAGCACCTTTTCCACTGAATAATGTGTAGAAATAATAGAGCATTCCTTTTAATCAGGTTCTTTCCACTACTCCCAGTACAACTCCTGTGAATTATATGCTTACCATTTCTTTGTATGGAATTTGTTCAGTGCAGTCTGTTGGGCTTTGAGATGAAAAAGAGCTTCTTTACTATGGCCTGTGTCTAACAGAAGATGTAACCTGAAAGTGATGAGTTTATTAATGGAGAAAGAAGTTGAAAGAACACCAGCCTATCATTTTGGAAGTATGAGAGATTTTTCAACACTGTATTCCAAACAATGAATAAGTTGGGAAGAGGTATTTTAGGTTGTATAACCTGTATTTGTTTGTGATAGAAATTAATCTGTTATTGGTCTGTAACTCTTGAACTCCTCAGGGAGTTCGTTCTTGAAGTCTTCAGGGAGTTCAAGGCGAGAGCTGTGGAACATCTTTTTACTATTCACAAACTTTCTTGCTCATGAATAGCAGAGAAGTTAAAGAGTTTATCTAACAGAAGGGTAGTGTGACCACTGGTTGAACTGTATACGCTCTTCCCTGTTGTAATAGTAATTAAATCAATGGCAGGAGTGTAAAAATGGAAGTTCTCATTCATTGTTCGTTAGCTTGAAGTAAAAATGAAAGAAGATTTAGCTACATCTGATATGTACTGCCAAATTTTAAGTCTGAAAGGAGATAGAGAGCAGAAGCACTGACACCCAGGAAGAATCTACAAAGAAAGATACTGTGAGTGCAAAGGGCTTTTTTTTTCTGAGGAGATGATAAGGATTTCTTGCATCAGAAACTCATTTTGCTGTGTTGATTCATTAAGGAGACAATTCTGGCGTATGTGTTACCATGGATAGAGAAAATGCACATCTCTGCAGATGGCTGTGCACTCTGCCAGATGAAGAGTAGAGGTGTACTGACAGCTTCTGTCAGAGCCTCTTTGCTATTCTTTCATGTGACACAAAGGACAAAGTAATCCATAGCTGAGAGCTCTTTCCCAAATTCTCTCCTTCATATCCTTTTCTTTTTCCTTTGTGAAGTCTCTCTTCTCTGCTTATTTTTCTGCTTCTGGGAAGACTTTTCTCTCTATCTTCATCTGTCCCATAATTTCTCCCCTTCGTTCTCACCAAGACATCTGTTCTGTATGTCCTGTTCATGGGATGTTATTCTTTGTGCTCACCTCTGTTTATCCTGAAAAGCAAGGGATGTCATAGCTGAAAAGTTTCCATGAATGGTAACGCCCATGATGATGTGTACCTAATACAGTGCTGCTGAGAGATCCTTGCCAAGCTATCACATCTTCATGATAGATAATAGCCTAGTGCTTCGTAACTGGTAGTCTATGTTCAAAGTTCAAAGTCTTAAAGGGGTGATTAATGGTAACTCTGAATCAGAAGTTATAATACTGTTGATTCTTCATCACAGTGATGTGTAAACCAGCACCAGAGGAAGTAAATCGTGAGGGAAGAAGAAGGTTCTGAGTGTGTTTGGCTGCTCACTAATATGGACAGTGCATTTCTCCCAGAAAGTTCTGGGAATTACTTATTTTATGTAAACATCTATATGTCCAGTCATGCTCACCTGTGCATTTATTTTCTAAAACGTAGTGTCTGGAGAATGATGATAACAAGTGAAACTAATACAGCTATAGCCACACAGTTTACCTAAATTTAGCTAGGTTTTTAGCTAGATCATTTTTCCATAGACCTTTGATTCTGTGATACTGTGTTATAAAACAAGAGAGAGGGCACAGGAGAGAGACAAGGTAAGAAAGGAATGAAAGAAAGAATTAATAAAGTAGTTAATTACTAAAGCGAGGCTAGAAAATTTAAGCCCTTGGTTAGAGTTAAGCTGAAATAGATGTTTTTATAACCGATAAGAATATTGTGCAACTTTACTATGTGGGTAATATATGATTTACGATCTCCTTAAATATTAATTTCCTTGCTGTTAAATGCCTCAGCTTTTTAAATGATGTGATACTGACAATAAAATACATTTTCTAGGAGTCTTAACTGCTTTTTAAAATGAAAGTGATTTTCATTTGGATTTATATTGTGAGTGATGCAGAAGGCATTTTTTGCCACCTTTCTCTGTTGTTAGGAAATTAAACTCCTACCATTCATGAGGAAGTTAGATTGCTCCCAGAAAAGTTTTGTTCATTCTCGAAGAAACATAGATCATTTCTAAATTCCAACAAGTTCTTCTGTAGTCAAATTAACTCCAACTCTTTCTTCCCTTCTGTGTAAGCCTTACTTCCCCTTTGCCTCTTCTGTATTGATTCCTCGGATAATTTAGGGCTAAATATTGTATTTTTAAATTTTTGATTCAGCAACTGGGCAATTACAGAGCAAACAAAGCAAGTGAGAACATTTGTCAATGTACCAGTTAAAAGCCTGACACTCTGTAGTGGTTTTGCCTGGGCCAGGTTTTTTGGTAGCAGGGGGTTACAGGGGTGGATTCTTTAAACAAAGAGTTGCTAGAAGCTTCTCCTGTAGCTGACAGAGTTAGGGCCGGGCAATGCTAAGCTGAACCCTGCACCTGACCCAGGCCTGGCCAATTAGTGGTGCTTCTGTGAATAACATATTTGAGAAGGAGAAGTTGTTGTGCAGTTGCAAAACTGTGGGAGCAACAAGGAGAGAGAATGTGAAAATATTTCTGCAGACACCAAGGTCAGTGGAGAAGGAGGGGGAGGAGGGTACCTAGGCACTGAAAAAGGCTCCCCTGTGATATATAGTAAGCCTGTGATATGTGGTGAGCCTGTGATATGTGGTGAAGCAGGTTGTCCCCCTGCAGTCCATGGTGGACCACCAGGAAGCAGAGACCCACTCACAGCCCGTGGTGGATCTCATGTTGGAGTGGGTGGATGCTTGAGGGAGGCTGTGACTCTGCAAGAAGTTCACCCTGGAGTGAGTTCCTGGCAGGACCTGGGAGTCTACGGGGGAGGTGCCCACGCCAGAGCAGGTTTACTGTCAGGACTTGTGATCTTGTGAGGGACTCAGGCTGGAGCAGTTGGTGCCTGAAGGTCTGCTTTCCCCATGGGTGACTCACGTTGGGGCAGGGAGTGAGGAGCTGCCCCCGTTTTTCCCAGTTCTATGGGTCATAGCTTTAAACTTGAATATAGACAGTTTTAAGAAGTGTATCTGTACTACGTAGCTCATCACTATCACTGATACACCAGCTGATTAGTTTTCCTGAACTTTTCTTAGATCTCATAAATACAATAAAATCATGCTCACAGACATGCAGACAACATGAATGTCACATTTTAAAGTTTCATTTTTATGCTTTACCCATCAAATAAAGAAATGAATCAGCTTTTATTTTTTTTCTTTCTGGGAATGATGCCTTGAGCTAAACCCACGTCACCCTGAGAGATGACTTTTTAAAATGTTCCATCCATGCTATCTCTTCCTGAGAGATAAAAGAGGCTGGGCTGTTTGAAGACCTCTGACCAGAACAGTCACACTTGTATTATCAGAGGGAGAAGCAGTACCCCCTGATTTACTTGATCAGTTAGAACTTCCCAACACAGATGGATTTTCTTGTCATGTAGTTCACTTTTTACTTCATCTATCCATTCATGATGTAAACAAAACTAGAGAAAGTATAATCTCTCCCAGCACTAAAATAATAAGTAAGAAATTACAGTTTTGGTAGACATTCGATAAAAAGTAAAAAGAGCTAATTCCCCAGTCTTGTTACACCCAGTGTGGCAGATGAATGTGCAAGAGACTTCCAAGGTCAGTTTTTCGTGCTTGCTTAGTAAATTGTATTGTTTCTTGGTTGGTCAGCTGCAGTCATGACCAGTTTTCTGATCAGCTCCACAACTGTGTATCACTCTTGGTTGTCATTAGAAGAAATACTCCATCTTTACACTAGTAGGACTCATGTCACTGAATCAAGGTGCTGTGTTTCAAGGTGTGTTTCTTTTGGGGAAGGCCACTGGTTCACCTAAATATACAATGCCTGCTGTCTCTCTCTGGAGTGAGTTCACATGTATATTTATTCCCAATTCGGATTCTCTAAATGCAAAACCAAATTTTGTTAATTTGGCTGTGAGATGGTCTCAATATGACAAATGGTGATGCAACCATTTCTAAATAATATTATAACTGTGGTTTTAGCTACAGGAAATGATGCTTGAACACTGCTGCATGCATTAAAAGAACAATTATTCCTCTTTCAACAGAACCCACTTTGTTTAGCACCAGTACTACCACAGGTGAGGACCAAACGGAAAACCTTTCAACATAAACAGAGAAAACAATATAACACAACTGGCAAGCTTTTCATCTCTAGTGTCACAGGGAGACACTGTCAAGATGAGAAGTTAACACATGGAAGCCAGCTGTAGCAACTGAATGTCTCAAGGAATCTTGTTCTCAGATAATGAAATCCATTCACAAAGGAGTATCACAGAAAGTTGGAGTGACCTGATAAAACTCAGAAGAGATTACCAGATTCATTCTTGGAAAGGCAAGAAAGTGAAGCTTTAAGCCTAACAGACTCTAAAAATGATGAAAATGTGACTGTTAATTCAAAAGCTTTATTTCCAGATGTTCAAAGATTTTTTTAAAGATAGCATGTTGCATAATAGTTGGAAAACCACCTGTAAATGTACGTCAATGAAACTAAGACAAAATCAGAAAACCAATTGCGTTCAGAAATACATCTGGACATTCCATGGAAAACTGCAAAACTTATCAGAGCAGAACTCTGGCTTTACCATCAGGTCATTATTAGGAAAAACAGTCTGCTCAGCTGCCCCTGGAGCAGCCAGGGAAACCAATTTGAGGAAATGGTGAATTATAGTAAGAGGTTATGATACTGGGTTCATACCAAGTGCAGCATATAGTACCTCAATGTCACAGTACAGCTAAATAGAAGACACATTTGATGTGTCATATGTCATTACTCCATGTCCTTTCCCTCCTATATGCATTAGGAGACCAAGGCAATGACAAGGGGCAATTTGAGGTCGTCTCTTAATCTTGTATTTGTTAGATGAGCAGTCTCTCACACCCATTATACCGGACTATGGGAAACTGTATGTCACAAACATAACTGGTATTTACCTCCTGCTGCAGACTCTCTATTTGTTCTAACATATTGTAGGCTCCAGGTAATATTGTTAATTTTGTTTATCTGAATAGGTAGAAGCTACAAATAAATAAAGAGCTTCCTGTGCTTTAAACATGACAGGTTAAAAGCTTACACTACACTTTTCAAATGTTTACAGTAAACTGATGTCCTTAATCAAAGTGTTTAAATCACTTGGAGCCCTTAATAAAGCCTGGCTAAAGAGAAAGTCATTGTTCTATGCATTTCACATGGGCTTTTTCTACAGATCATGTAAAATCAAGATACGAACTCAAACTTTTAGCAATTTTGTACTAAAATGAGTCTCTTTAGTGTGAAACTGCTTGATTAGGGATTTAAGACATTTGATGTTAATGAGAATAATTTTATTAAAATCAGCTTTTAAAATCAGTCCCACATACATATGCAGGTCAAGTTAAGAAAGTCTCTGTATGTATGTATTGTACTTGTCTATAAATCAATCCTATTCATGCAGTTGGTTTGCATGGCTCACAGAACACGAGGATATGGAGACATACAGAATATAGGTTACAGCTCACCTTTAAGCTGTTGATTTCACTGTGAACTGCCTTAATTTTTTTCCCCTGCTTTATCTTACACTAGTTGCAAATTCTCTCAAAAGACAGATGCAAATCCCCAAGTTGTTAGGATATAAAACTGTCGCTATTAACACATTTCTTCCCACTGTCTCACAAAGAGAATGGGTAAGTGAAATCTGAACCTTTTTGGATGTATTTCTTCCAGGAAGAAAATACAAAAGGGTTGCACTGTGCTAGAGATGTTGACAACATCAGTTCAGCAGCTCACTGACAAACCTTCATAATTAGAATATTCTTTTCACATTTGGATGTAGATGTATTCCCTGTGTGTGAACTATGCAGTGTTGGGAACAAAGGGGATAAAGGACTGCATAATATGAACACACATGTAAGATATATTTTTTCACTCCGAAAACTAACAATTGCTANTATATTCACCTTCAATATATGGGAAAAGTTTTATTGTTGCCTAAAATGTTTTGCAAACGTGTTTGCTGCTAATGGAGCTCTCACTTAAAGCCAAGTAGTTCATGGGGCAGATAAAATATCTCTGCCATCAGGTTTGCTTTAAGGATGTGTTTGGTTTGTTTTGAAAGTTTGGCTCTAATTAAAAAATGCAATTGATATGGCAATAGTTCTTTGTGTGTTACTGTGTGATCTTTTTCAGAGGTGGTCAATTGTCTGGCTCCATGTTGTTTCTGTGTTTAGAGAATGTCACAAAGCAACTTATTTGTTTGTAAAGTTATCTGCATAGTTTTGAAACCTGGACACAATAGTTCTGTTTGCTTCACAGGCAATTTGAGCTGTTTTTTTGATAGCAAGCTTGATAAACCAGTCATTGTTGACAATACAATAAATCATGTTACAGATGTCTTTCAGTCTCTTTAATTTTCCTTTCAGTTATATATTTAAGGGCACTACTCAGATTTTTAGACTTTTAAGTGTTTTTGGGTCTGGAGGACCAGAATTATGCCTGTAACTATGCCTTGCCAGACAGCAGTTTCTTAGTTTGGTCATATTGTCCTTTGAAGCTCAGGATCTCGTATGCATACAGGTATCTAGTGTGATTGAGGGCAGGTTTTTTGAAAGATGCTCTGTAAAGCCCACTTTTCTTACTGAAGTCAGTATGCTTTTTCAGTAAGGAAAATGAATTGTTCTGTATGTCTTAATTACTGACTTGTTTTTCTTTGTGAGGCACTGACTAAATAAACAGGTGTCTTAAGATCTTTTTCCTTCTGTAACTTTTACGGTACTCTTTTACTCTATATTTAATATTCTTCGTGTTGGTTTTCCTCTGATTCATAGTTTGGTTCAGTTATCCTCTCTAAACCATTCTGAAGAGAACAGAGGTGTATCAGTGTTTGCAGAGTGTGCCATCCCTTTTCTGCCTGGGAAGCAGGAACAGAGCATAGGGTGCTGTTGTGATGATGACCTTTGGCAAGCTGAGATGCAAAGCACTCTGCAGGAATTTCCTGCAGCACAAAGGTATTTGACAAATTCTCCAATTCCATGGTGAAACCTAGTCAGTAGGTGGTCCACTTGTCTGTCTGTCTCTCTTTTCTTGTCCTCCTCTTTGGCTTAAATAATCTGCAGTAAGAGAAAAAAGAAAAAGGAAAAGAAAAAGGAAGAAAAACAAAACAAAACAGTTATTAAGCTAGAAAGACGTGATCTGTGTAATTACTCTAATTGCAGGCAGTTCTGCAATGAATACTCCTGCTGTCAAATTCAACAACGACTTGGGGGCGAAGGGGAGTGGGGAGGAGGGGTGGGGAATAACTCCAAGTTGTTTACTATAACATGAATGACATGAAGAAACTCTTACGATCATTATCATTCAGTTTGAAGAGTCAGTGACTAATTAAGAAGTAGAGGAAATAGTGGCATTGTTGAATTATTAAAGAAAGGATTAAATTGGCAAGAATAAATAAATAAAATCAAACTGTGCACCTTTCTGGCCTTTTTGGATTATACACATTGGTATGTCAGTCATGCATGATAGTAATTCATCATCAGTAGAGATTTTTACTATAACTGTAGTAAATGTTTTATCAAACATAGGCTACTACAAATGTCCTGCTGTGTCAGGATTCCCAGAGAACAGAAGTAAAACTACATGGAGTTTCGACAGAAACAGAATGTCGTTCACAGACCTGAAGACAGGATTTGGAGAAAGGAAAGCCGGCTAGTCCTGACTCTGACATGAATTCTCTGTAGCCTTGCACAGATCCCTCTGTGTCTCTTTCTTGATTTCCTTATATTTAAAATGGGATAATAAAACATACTTGCCTGTCTCATTCTTGTTTTGTGAAACTTTGTGTCTGGGTAGCACATTTGCTATAGAGGAGCAAGAGATTTACAAGCCTCTTTTAAAATTTATTTTTGATACATGAGCAGTGATAAAACTTCTGTACATATTTAGGAAACCTAGTTTTAAAAAGTGAAAACTTAATCAGGCTTTTCAAATATAGTGGCTAGTAATAAAGAAGTGGTACCTAGGACAAATGTTTGTTACATGCTTAAGTGTGGCCATGGAGTATGGCTCCTGAATATAACCTGGCTTGAGAAAATAGTGGTTTTCCTATTGAATTCCTACTTCAAATCATTAAAATTAACACAGAAAATATTTTATTTTCCTTTATTGTCTTAGAAAAATGTTATTATTTCCTCTTTTTTTTGACTCTGGCCAGCAATTAAGCACCTACCAGCTGCTCATTCACTCCCCTCTCCTCAGTGTGTGACAGAGAATTGGAAGAGCAAATGTGAGAAAAACCTCATGGATCAAGATGAAGATGGTTTAGTAAGTGAAGGGGAAAAAAAAAAAAGAAGAAAAAACCAACAAAAAAACAAGTGATGCAAAGGCAATCACTTACCACTTCCCACAATCAGGCTTATGACAAGCTAGTCTTTGAGCAACATATACTTTGGAAAGACTCCCCTCAAACCTTTATTGCTGTGCATAATGTTATACAGCATGAGTCATCCCTTTGCTTGGATTTGGTTAGCTGTCCCAGCTGTGTTCCCTCCCAGCCTCTTGCCCATCCCTGGCCTCATCGCTTGTAGCAAGCAGAGTGAAAAACAGAAGGCCTCCACACTGTGCAAACACTGCTCAGAAGTATCTAAATCACAGCACCATACTGGCTGCTGTAAAGAAATTTAACTCCATGCCATCCAGACCCAGTACATTTCTGCATAATTTAAAGTGGTCTTTGCTTGTTTGATTTTGGTTTTTGGCGGTTTGTTTGGTGGGGTTTTTTTGTCTTTTTTTTTTTTTTATTGATTTTGGGTTTCTTTTTAATTGTTTCTGGGTTTTGAAATTCTTATCCTCATTCTGTATGTGTACAGTAGACTTAGACTCTGAGGTACCTCAGAGGTTGAAATCTAAGTAAGATTCAGACCAGAGGTTGTTTCTGCCCAGCTTGAACTAAATTGTCAGATTCAGACATACCTAGTTAGGAAAGTTAAGATTTGCATGTGAGCATTGTGCCTTGGGACTATCTTTTGTTATGAAGATGGGTGAAATAAAGGAAAACAGGATGAAATAAACCTTCACCCAAGATGCTGTGGAAACAGTCCTCTTTAGAAGGTTGAAAACTCTGCTAATTATTTTTAATCTCGTTATTTTTGTGCATTTTTGTACTTCCTTGTACTTTCCATGGCTGAAAGATAAAGAGCCTGTTCTGTTGAAATATCTAGCCTGCCTAGAAGTGAGAAGTAATGTAAATGGCAAAGGAAGGTATGTAGTTATGACATTTCCTGTCCAATTTTACTGACTATATGTTAGATTGTAATCATGTTCAAAGTGTCAACAGATTTTGCCTTGTTCCATGCCTGTCATCATGTTCCTTTTCATATCTTTTACTTCCTCTTACCTGTCTGTGTACAGGGCACATCTTAGTACCTGTGTAGTACCTTTTTTGCAGAGAAAATATTATTTGGGAAGGATATCTTCTCTTTTTTTTTCATGATCAGAGGAGCATGGCTACTTAGAATTATTGAACAGAATGGCTTTTGATAGTGGATACTGATACATGGTCATGTTATTATAAGACTGAATGTGGAACAGGCTGGTTACCAGTAGGTATTGTTCCTCACTGTTAATATTTTATGCTATGTGATACATATTAGTCTCACTTCCACATTATTGATACCCATCAGTGCCCTAATGGCAGTCTGACCTCTGAGGCTGTGAGTTTTACATTGGTGTTGGCCACCCTTTTCTTATTTATGGCATCTTTTCTCAGTTCTCTCTCAGCTGTGGAAGATTGGCAGAGATCAGCTTCAAGACTGAGGTTGCAGCCATTTCATGCACTTGCAACCTCCATATAGAAGCTCCTTAATCTGAAGGCTTTACAGGCTGAGTCAGGCTTAATCCTATCCCACCTTCCAGATTCTGCTAATGACATTTACTATCCATATTTTTTGCTGGATATGACTGCTTCTGTCTGGTCCCTGCTGGTGGAGAGTTACTCCGTTTTCATTTGGAACCTGGGCACCAAATAAAAAAGATTTCCTGCAAAAACTTATCCTTCTGGGGAAAACTGAAACCTGAATGTAATGCAAAGAAAGCAAACCCGGGAAAAGCTGAGTGAAAGGAAGGAACTTTAGAGGCCACTCACAACTTAAATTTTCTGTGAGTGAAGGCAATTACCAAAGAAGATTTAAGCTATGCTTGACTCTGTTTAAATTTTATTACATTGCAAATAAAGGAAACAGGAAAGAAGAGGACAAAAGTTTCTGTTATCTTTGGCAATGGATGGGTGTAATAATTCTGAGTTTAATCATCGCTTCAGGCAGAACAGAATATCAAGAAAACTTAATTCTATATGAAGAATGATATGCTCCATGTAAACTGAAAAAAATATATGAATGGGATGATTTTAAACAAGAGCATCAGACAAGAGATAAAATACAGAAGAGTTCAAAATTTCTCTTTTTAAGGCAGTTCAAAAAGAATTGATTTTGAATCTTTGTGTTCTGCATCCCCCGAGGCAGCCAGATTTCAAACATTCCAGACTGCCAAGAAAACTGTAGAAAGATGTCTGGAATTTGTAAAAGAAGAGATTTTCCCATATCCTAATGAAAATGTATGGAAGGTAGTCAATATTATAGTAAAGTGGAAAACATGAAAATCATTACACGAAAAACATTTGAAGAACAAAGAAGATTACATCTATTGCAGATTCAGAGTCCAGTGGAGGAGCTTGAGACCACAGGAGTTGTGACTGAGTAAGGATTTACATTAGTGCTGGAGTGCATGCATAGGGTGAACACCACAGACACAGAGAGTAACAACAGAGCCATTAACTCAGAGGATTTTCTCCAGGAGTGTTAAGCAATATAGGAAATGATTGGACTATTAATTTGAAAACAATTAGAGCATCTGTTGAATTACTTTGGACATTGTTTCTGAAAACAAATTACACAAAAAGTAGTTTTGTTTACACTCAAGAAAAACCAGTATCTCTGGAAGTAAACAATTAAACTGTAGGTTTAACAATTAAACTGTAGGTTAAGCTGCTTCTCATGGCAGGCACAGGAGAATAAAATGTTTGGATAGACAGGAATTTGCTACAGTACTCTGTGCTGACTCCTGGAGCTTGTCAGTGGATTCAAGACCCCAGAACAACTGAAGAAGAATCTGCGGACCTCTTACAGAACACTACTCAGAACTGAGAAAAGAGAAAACAATCTATGTTGCGTGAGTTGTGACGCTAGAAATCCCCTGCAATTTTAGGTGGGGGATTAAATGAGGATTTAGTTAGCTTTTTTGTGCTGTGGATATGTTTGCATGTTCAGGAATACCAGAGCTTTACACCACCAGATCACTTCCTACTACAGATTTGGGCTGGGCCAGGCCTTAGTGTATGATTGCATTTCTGTCAAATTAGCTAGAGCACACTGTACAGTATTTATTCTGTCTTCGTGCTTACTGCAGGAGGACAGGTGACATGTGGTCTGGCAGCAAATCTGCCTGAACAAAGTTAACCTTTAAATACTTTTGGGGTTTTTTTAAATAAATTTTGATCCACAGAGTGAGTTTGTATTAACCGAGCTATTTTTTCTTATGAGTCTACAACATTTTGGATCCGGCATATGTACCCTAATCCATCCATTTTCTTATGAAGGCATGGCTGAGGAATTACAGAGCCAAGAGGAGAAGATGAGAAAGAAGGTGAATCTTCTTCACTTGGATATAGTTCTCATCACCAAGGAATAAATAAGTAGGAAACAGAATGTAATGCATTATTACTTGGTGAATACCTTTCTTCCCTTTTGGATGAAGAGATATTCTGTATTTGAGGGCTTGCCTAGATAGGCAATACATGCTACAGTCTGAGGTCCCCAAGGCATTGCCCAATCAGATTCATGTTCCCAGAAATATTGCTAGGATTTTAAGGAAGCTCTGCATCTCCTTCTTAAATTTTGGGGAGCTGAAATCAATGAATGAGTAGGTTTTAAATTCAATTGTTAGGATGAGCAGTTGTGTAAATGCTTTCTTTGTACTCTTGTGGTGGTTTAGCCCAGAGTCCACCAAGTCATAAAACCACTCCCCCTCCTAAACTGGATAGGAGAGAGAGAGAAATATAACAAATGGCTTGTGAGTTGAGATAAGGATAGAGAGATCACTCAGAAATTAGCATCACGGGCAAAAGAGTTTCAACTTAGGGAGAAAAAGATTTGATTTATTAAAGGAACAATAAGAGCAGGGAGATGAGAAATAAAAACCATCTTAAAAACACCTCTCCTCACCCCTCCTCTTCCTGGGACTCTCCTTCCTTCCCTGCCAGCTGCGCAGGGGATGTGGGATGGGGATTGCGGTCAATTCATTACAGATGGACTTTGCCACTGTTTCTTCTCAGGGGGAGGCCTCCTCACACTTCCCACTGCTACATTATGGGGTCCCTCCCATGGGAGACAGTCTCTCATGAACTCCTCCAGCGTGGCTCCTTCCGATGGGATAGAGTTCCTCACAAATTGCTGCAGCATGGGGCCTCCCACGGGGGCAGCTCCTCACTCCCTGCCCCAACGTGGGTCATCCACCAGGAGAACAGTCCTTCAGGTAAAGAAATGTTTTCATATTCTCACATTCTCATTCTCTCCCTGTTGCTGTTACAGTTTAGCAACCACACAACTTCTTCTCCTTCTCCTTATCAAATATGTTATTCACAGAGGTGTTACCTCCATCACTAATTGACCAGGCCTGGGTCAGGTGCAGAGTCCAGCTTAGAAATGACTGACCTGAACCCTATGAGCTACATTTTCTTGAAAGAAGCCATCCCTGTAGCCCCTCCAGCTACCAAAAAACTTGACCCAGGCAAAATCACTACAATTCTCCACTAGTTATACTCGAGAAGACAAAACAAACTAAAAAACCCAAAATAACTGGTTTGATCTTTTAATGATTTGACCAGATGTGAACCTCTCTTGGAGAAGCTGGGCATGATGGAAGTACTAACTGTGATAGCCAATGTAGTTTTATCAAAATCCAGCCTAAAATCTTGTCAGATCACTATGAATATGTGGGGGAAAAGAGGTTATGAGTAAGACAATCTTCTGTTGCCTCTCTTGCCTTTGGGTGCAATTTTATTGTATCCTTAAATCACATTTAACTGCAGGTTAAATCTAATTACTGCAGAGTGCTCTTCTTCCCAGTCCATGCAACCTCCACTTTCCCAACCATTCTTGCATCAGCTTTGGCACTGTGTATCTACAGGGCTAAAACTGGGGAGCAAATGGGACTACCAAAGATGACCTAATGTATGCCACGGCCACACACTCATGAGATCCTGAATGTTGTCACTAAACATACGAAGACGGTTATTGGGGGAGTCAACATGGATTCACCAAGGGGAAATCCTGTTTGACCAACCTGATAGCCTTCCATGAGGGTAGAACCAGCTGGCTAGATGAGGGGAGAGCAGAGGATGTCATCTACCTTGATTCCAGCAAGGCTTTTGACACTGTTTCCCTTAACATCCTCATCAGAAAGCTCAGGCAGTGTGGCTTAGATGAGTGGACAATAAGGTGGATCAAGAACTGGCTGAATGACAGAACCCAGAGAGTGGTGATCAATGGCACAGAATCGAGTTGGAGACCTTGGCCAGTGGAGTTTCACAGGGAAGGGTTCTGGGGCCAGTCTTGTTCAACATCTTCATCAACTAGCTGGATGAGGGGACAGAGTGTACCCTCAGCAAGTTGGCTGATGACACCAAACTGGGAGCACTGGCTGATTCCCCAGAAAGCTGTGCTGCCATTCAGCGGGATCTCAACCAGCTTGAGAGTTGGGCAGAGAGGAATCTCATGAGGTTCAACAAGGACAAGTGCAGAGTCCTGCATCTGGGAGGAACAACCCTATGGACCAGTACAGGCTGGGGACTGACCTGCTGGAGAGCAGCTCTGCAGAGAGAGACCTGGGAGTGCTGGTTGATAATAAGCTAATCATGAGCCAGCAATGTGCCCTCGTGGCCAAGAAGGCCAATGGCATCCTGGGATGCATCAAGAAGAGTGTGGCCAGCAGGTCAAGGGAGGATGTCCTCCCCATCTCCTCTGCCCTGGTGAGGCCTCATCTGGAGTCCTGTGTCCAGTTCTGGGCTCCCCAGCTCAAGACGGACAGAGAACTTCTGGAGAGAGTCCAGTGCAGGGACACCAAGATAATCAGGGGACTGGAGCATCTTCCTTATGAGGAAAGGCTGCGGGAAGTGGATCTGTTTAGTCTAGGTAAGAGGAGACTAAGTGAGGATCTCATTAATATTTACAAATATATAAATGGTGGATGTCATCAGGTTGAGACATCCTTTTTTTCTATTGTATCTAGCAACAGGACAAGAAGTGAAGGGACGAAGCTGGAACACAAAAAGTTCCATTTAAACATAAGAAAAACCTATTTTACTGTGAGAGTGATGGAGCCCTGCCACAGGCTGCCCAGAGAGGTTGTGGAGTCTCCTTTCTTGGAGGTCTTCAACACCCACCTGGATGCATTTCTCTGTGACCTGACCTAGGTGAAGCTGCTCCTGCAGAGGAGTTAGACTAGATGATCTCTAAAGGTCCATTCCAATCCCTACCATTCTATGAGTCTATGATCCAGCAAGACATGAGAGAAAGACATAAGTGAAGAGTACAGGCTTGCTCTATTTGGTGGCATACTCCAGTCAGACTGGATTTAACAGGACAACACTCTTTGATATCTTAATTCCGTAAATAATGTAAACCAATAAGAATTAACACTCTTGCAAAAAGTTTTGTGCTCTCTTCCCACCAGGACTCTTTGATTCTTCCCCTCTTCCTCCCACTAAAGATGTTAAAGCTGTGCTTTCTTTTTTTTTGTCTTTTTCTTTCCCTCCTTTACTGTGTTAATTTTAACCTGCATCTGTTTCCCAGTCTATTTCGCTTCATGACCACAGAAGAGTTTGGGCTGTCAGGAACAATTTTAGGGCATTAGGATTGGTTTATGCTGATTTGAACTACATAACAGTGTTAAACCACGTATCTCAGCTGGAAACAGAGAAGGGGAAAAGAAGCTCAGAGACATAGTTGTCACCTTCCATTTGCCCATAATTAACATGCTCATCTTAAAATGATCCCTGTATCTCACTGATATGTTTTTCTCAGATAAGCCAATGCACAGATGGTGTTAAGTCTGTACCATATTGCAAACAAAACTATCTTCAATACACAACTATAACTATTTGTGAGACTACATGTAGAGAACAGTTTTTATGTTTATGAGGTGGATGTAAATCTGCTTGTTCATTGTGTATATTTTAAAAAGTTACTTTCTTAGCTTCATTCAAGAGAACCTTGTGGCAGTGTGGACTGTGCCTTTAAGGGCTGAGTTTCCCAGGCAGAGATTGTGGGCAGGGGGCTGTGAAGCCCTTTTTGTTATTATGCACAGCCAATTAAAACCAAACAGAAAATAAAGCAGATCCTTTGCAAGGACCTTGAGCCCTTCAATGATCCCTGCAGGTGTCATCCATCATTTTCTAAAGAACTTGTACTCTTAAGAGAAGGCAGGAGGCACTGAAAGGGGACAGAGTAAGCAAGATAGTTTACCAAAATAAAACCAAGCTCTGATACAAGGCACACTGGAAAGAGCAGAAACATTTTCTAAACTGCTTGAGCTCTACTCGTTTCTGTGTAGAATTAATTTTCTGCAGGAACGTCTTTTTCCTCATCATGCCTGTATGTAGTTGTCTTTGTAGCGATGGCAGTGAGAATCAGCTGGAGCGAGAGAGATCCCATGTATTTACTTGGTCCATTGCCTTGCTAGACAGGCTACTTCTGTTTTCTTTCTCCTTTTGTTTTCTTTAAAGAGACACACACTGAATGTGTGCAATTATATTGAGTGCTCTACAGATGTTCAATGGGCATGGATAGCTACATATGGCCTCCTTCAAAATAGTATAGTACTGGGGATTTGTTTGCATTCTGTGTTTATTTATACAGGTTCTGGGGAGGAGAAATGGGAGAATCAAAAGCAAACACACTAGCTTAGCTGAAATGATGGAGGATAAATTGATATTATTTCACCATCTCCTTAAATACAAATGAGAAATCAGTGGACTGAAATGAAACTCTTAACCTGATTCCATGCGTTTTCTTCCTAGGCATCCACATACAACCACCAGCAAAGAGAGGATGAGTAGGCTACAAAAAAACTTTTGTCCAGTTTGATAAAGCAGATCTTGTATCCTTGTGTTGGAAGATGAGAGATTTTGGAGAATGAACCCTGAAAACTCAGTTCTGGCTTGGTGAACTAATGTATCTCCCAGAGGGCCAGAGACCTGCTACAGTTGGTGCTAGTGTACCAGGTATGCACAGCTGGGAGGAAGAGGGCTCTGTGACACCAACCCTTTCTGCACCAGTACATTACAGGCTCCATTTTCCCATATGCTGCTGCTGTTTCTACCACATCTGTGTGCTACTCTCTGTATAATCTGCACTTATTGAAGTTGTATTGGGGTACTGACAACTGGTACAATTTGTCATCCAAGATATCTGCCCTCAGAGCTTGCTAGATAAACCGCAGATCACTGATGTCTCTAACAAGAGATGTTACTTGACTCTATGTAGCCTCACTATCCTTCCAAATCATCTTTAAGGACTTGAATGCTTAAGAAATAGAAGGTACATTCTCCAGTTTTATTGTTCTTTAATTCTCATCTAGAAACTCTATACAAACTTCAAGATTGTAAGATGTATTTCTTCTTCTATCCTTTTGATTTCATTAAGAAAATACGAAAGACTAATCGCAGTGGAAAGTACTGATTTTTTCTTCTATTGTACAAAAAAAATTTGGTAGCAATATACCTGTGGATTGAAAAAGTGAGGGCACAACTCACAAGGGAAAAAGACTACTGCAAATTCACTTGCTGAATTGGCAAACCAGGATGTTTCAAGAAGATAGGCACTGGGGTCCTGATAAATGAATTTCTGTTATTTCTGTCTATCTGTATCTTTTAAGAGAGCAGCAACAATATTAATTTGTAGGTTAGTAGCAGTAAGTATTGTGATTTAATCATTGTTTCAGTTCTTTCAGTGAATTAATATATGTAAGATGTACGAAAGTTGGTCATTGATGTTGTGACCTTTAACTTTCTTCCTCATTACACACACACATACTCTTGCATACGTACACACTCTCTCTCCCTCTCTCAGTTAAAAAGTCTCTGCTTGTCTAGATGTATCAGATTAGCCATGCTAATGTTTCAGCTGTTGTGCCTTCGTCAGGACTTGTCTTGAACCAACCCTTCACAACAGTTTGAAACATATTTTCACATGCTGAGTTAGTTAGAAATGCCTTAGCAGTCACGTTTCCTGTCATGGTGGCTTTTTGTTGGACTCTTTTTGGTAGCTCATTGCTGTCTAAATAAAATATGTTATCTTAGGAAAATGAATTTTATTGGCTGTTCCCTTGTTATCTCTGTATCTTAAATACTTTTACAGACATTGGTCTGTTAATTTACTATTCCAACAGAAAAAAATAAAGCGGTTGATGACAAAGGAAAAAGGACAAAGATGTGTGTGAATGGCATTAGACTGTTTGGATGATCAGATATTTGCTCTGGGTCAAAAAAGTGATCTTACAATATATAACAATCTCACAGATACTGATAGGATGTAATAATGGAGAATTTCTGTAACGTTTGATATATCTGAGACTGGGGGAGAGACGGAGACAATGGCCCAGGACTAAACATTCCCAAAATGATGATACTCTGTCTCCAGAAAGGTATTTAATTTTTCAAAATATTTGTCCCAGGACACATAAATCACAGAATACAGATCAACTTGGCTCCGACAGTAATAATAGCATGACTGTCTGCCAAGGACATCACGTTTTTAAGAAGTATTGAAAGTGCTTGAAATGTAAATCTTGGTCATGAGCCGGAATTTTTCATGGTGCATATACTGCTTCCAAAGAAGCAAGTCCATCTTCATTCTTTACAGAGGGAAATTCTTACGAAGTTATTTAATTTTACCTTTTCCAAAAGTCCAATAAGTCTGAGGAATTAGATAGGCCACCTGTTCCTTTCCCCAAAATGCCATTCTTAGCATTTATGACCAAAGCAGATCTCTAAGTTACAAGTATGTCTGTACAGTCCTCAGTGACAAAAGGACTCAGACTTCCCTGAGGAGTGGATATACTCAGTGCTTTGTAGGGTCACATTCAAGACTAATAAGGAAAAGCTTAAATAATACAGAAATATTTGATCAAAATTCCTTCAGGAATGACCACCACATCTGTTTTAAACCATTTTTTCTTTCTCTTCAGAAAGCTCAATTGCCAAGACACTGAGTTTGTGTTTTCAACAACAGATAAACATATAAATGACACAAAAACAATGGCTATTGTATATAAATTAATACCAAAAAGAATGGGGCTTTTTGCTGCTCTCACCCAATCACTAATCAGCTGGCAGCCTTGTGCAGAATGATAATCAAACTACTACAGTGGAGACAGCCTCCACCCAGGACTGCAGTGTCTCCCTGGAATTTTGCAAGGTAATTCACATCATTAAGCAGCAGCAGGATGAGTCAAGAGCATGTCAGAGCCTCTCCTGCTGTCTTACTGTTTCTTCTAGAGAGGAACTGTCCAGCAAGACCACTGCACAGTAACAAAACAAAATGGTATCCCACTCTGGTGAAAAAACAAACACCAGAATTCCTCACTATGTTGAAAAGCAGCTATGCTCAGGAACAAGGTAGTTTTCCTTCTCATTTCCTTTTTAAAATTATGAAAAGGTGAAGTGGCTAACTATTAACAGACACAGACCCTACATGCAGGAATAATCATCTCCTACTCTGGATGTGTCTTGCTGCAAACAGATGGCATCTGGTGTTGGAACTGTGATACAGAAAGGTTTACCCCTGTCTGCCTGTGACAGAGCATCAAATTGCTGCTTATGTCCTTTGTTTCTGCCCTAGAATAAAGGAGGGAAGAAACTATGCTTTTTGTAAGACACAACTCATCTTTCTGCAGTATGTGTGACCAGCCCCAACTAAATTTCTAATACGCCCCCAAAATTCTCAGCTTAATGAAAAGATTGTGTACTGATTGCGTGCTAGGTCCTTTCCACAAAAGAAATTAAATTTAATGATTAAATATACACCATGCATTTGTGGTATCCTACTGCCTAGTATTAAACATCTGAATAATGGATTTCAATTAAGTCATTATAACAAACACTTGTACTTATAGGAAGCAAGAGCTTTCTTTCAGTTTTTGCGAGCTGCTTCAGAAATGTCTTCTGTACTAAAATTGATGTGTAGTGTCAAATCTCTTCCAACAAACATCAGTTTTGGTTACCATACAATTCCTTTTTAAGATGTGCTTGATAAATACATACAGTCTGACAAACAAATGCCTTACATGTTTTGTCAGATGTTTTAACCTCTTCCTGGGAGCAGTATTTCAGAGAGAAAAAAATAATCCTAATAATGTATGTATGTCTGTACTATTTTTTAAAGAGCTACTCATTCAATCCATAAACGTTTAAAACCATAAACAAAACATAAGATAAATTTGGGGTTCTATTCAAATCTGAAATGCAAATTTCATTGAGATTACTAGAAGCTTTTCCAGGGTTTTGTGACAGTTTTAGAAGGAATCAAATTTTGCTTCTTTTTTACCCAACATTTCACAATACTTCTACAAGTTGCCCAAACAGTAATGTGACATATCAATGGGGATAGTATCTGATGTATCTGATTACTTCTTGTCCTGCCCTCATCTGCCTCTGTTGCTCTCATCTGCCATTCTTTTGATTCTCCTTCCTATTCCTTCAGTTATCTTGGCTTTCCTTCTGTCCCCAGTTTTCCTGTCAGGCTGAGGGAACCACAGCTTCAACCGTCCTTGTCACTCCTTAGTGTCCCACCTAACCTCCCTTGCAGTTTCTTGCAGTCTCTTGCAGTCTCTCAAGGTTATGGCATGTACAGACACATGCTATACACACTCTTAGCCAGAAACTGAGATTTCTGCCTATTGCAGCCTTTCACTGTGTCACTTTCTCCTGACCCTCTTAACTTGTTCACATTCACATGTCTGTTCTTAGCTCCCCTACCTGATCTTCTCTCCTTTGCTGTTCCTTTTTCCTTTGGCTTCCTTGGAGTCCTTTTAAAAGGTATCCTTCTTTGCATGTTTCAGTATTCCAGCTTTCATTGATTTTGCCCTACTTTAGTGTCACTATGCCTTGTTGAAGGCATAGTACTGTGATCATCATGGAATTTTCAATTCCACAAATTTTTTTTTCTTACCCATTTCTTTTTCCTTTGGCCAATATATTTATTTTTATTTTCTCTTAGACTAGCATGACCTTTGTCCCTTCAATTCTTTGCTATTTCTGAATTTCCCTTAAAAGCTCCTGCTTTATTCCTGTCTCTTTTGCCAAGCACTTTCTGCCAAAGAAATTGTCAAACTTTTTAAAAGAGGGGAAAAAATAGTCATTGCTTTCACTCAGGAACCTTTCCCTTTGCTCCACCTGGCAGCCTCTCCTCTTCTTATTTTGCCTCTCTCCTTCCCCTCACCTTAAAGCACTCTCTCAATTATTTCTTTCACTTGTATTCCTCCTTATTCGCCAAATCTCATTTTTTTTATTCTCGTTTCTTTGTCATGAAAACACTCACTTTCTTATTCTTTGTTTTTCTTCTTTAAAGATCTCTCTTTTTTTTTCCATTTTTTTGACTCAATGGAGCCAGAATTTTGCTTTCTATACATCACTAATGTGCTGCATTCTACTCTTCTCAAACTCATCAGTGTTTCCCAAACTCCCTGCTTTTTTACATAGCTGAACTGCATAATAATTTTTAGCATTGGTCAGTTATCAGCAAAGGAGGAGTTCTTTTCACTTTCCCCTCTGTCCTCATTTGTGCAAGCCAGGGAAGTTATTTTGGATACTGTTGAGAAGGTTACACAATTTTTATTGGTACAGTCAATTGGTACAATCTTTTATGTCGATCATAAAGTTACCGTGGCATATGAAAAATGTCCTTCTAATTAAAATTAAAAAATGCTATCCTATTTCAAAACTGTATGCTGTCTTTACCGTTGCTGATATTCAAAATGACTGCAGTTCACCCTTTTCTGTAGAAATGAGTATTTAAATTCCATTTGTTTATTTAAGTGGATGACACCAATTTAACCTTTCCCCTACAGTGGCTGCAAAAGTTTTAAATTCAGAATGATACACTGGTAGGTTCACATTGAGTTACAGCCTAGTCTTAGGCAAATAAAAATCTTAGTGAAATTTCAGATCAGAGAAGTCAGTCAATCTCTGTGTGGCATTGGCAAACACTTTTTCATGGGGGAAAAAAAAAGCCTCTGTTTTTCAATAAATCTGTCCTTTGAATATGAAGAAATGGGATTGGAAATGTCAGCAAGGCAGAATCAGGATGGCAATGCAAATCCAGCTGGCTTTAACGGAAAAGCATTACATTGAAACTGGAAACCTGATCTTACAAACCTTATACATAAGGAAGGTATCTGAGCAGGAGCTATGCATGTGAAGGGTTTGCAGGATTCAGACCTGTGATTTGAACTTAATGTGAGTAATCCTTGCTCAGGCAATGGCTTTTACATATTGAGAAGAGACTGTAGGTTGCTGGCACAAAAAAAAAGCCCATACAGTGAGGTGGTAAGGTTCACAGTGAGAATAATTCTGAAAATTTTAAGGGAAGATAGAGTGAGAAATAAGTTATTTAGAAAGAAAGGCTACACAGAAGTAGAGAAGTCTAAATAATGGATAAGTGAAAGGAATACAAATACTGAGTGTTGAACATAAATGAACAGGGAGTAGAAGTAGAAGCTCACTATTGAAAGCAAGAATGTGAATTCTTATGAAGAGAATCTGAGACTACTATTGCGACTATATCAGAGTCAGAGCAAAACTGACTACCTTGTTTTTCTTTTCCTCTGCTTTCAGTTGCCCACTGTTTTCTACTTTCTTCTGTAGTTAGCTTCTACTTACACACCTCTCTGTAATTTGTCTATTGAGCATCTCACAAGCATTGAATATACAGAATGTTGGCAATATATCGTGGCCCTTTTTTTGTTATATCTGAAGAATAATTGAAAAGGTCATCCAGAAGTATCAGCTTATGAGACTAATTTGCAAAGGTGTACCTCATTTTGTTTCTCTGCTTTTGCTATGTTGTGGTAGCCCATTACTAGTACAGGAATTCCTAGTACAGCCATTCCTAGCACAGGAATGCAAATATTTTTAATGCTGTGTGCAGTACATGCACATACTTTCGAAAATATATCTTTTATTCCATTCCTTACAGACTTATAAGTAGAAAAGGTCTGAAAATCTTTACAATCTAACATCTGAGCTTGTATTTTTAATTTCAAATTGCATTTATTGGAAGAAAGTTTGTGAAGTAGTTGTTAAAACTGGTCTATTCAAAAGTAAGTGTGAACTCTTGTAGATCTGTCTACAGTTTGTTTGGCTTGTCTGTAGGCCTTGTCACATTCTTTGATGAGGAGTCGAAGGATTTGTAGAGTAGCAAAATTGCTAATGTAGTTCATGTTATGGAATCAAGACTTCACAGAACAGTTCCAATGCAACAATCCCAATACAGCAGTGTACAGTCTATGGATTGTAAATATATACATAGCAAACAGAAATTACTTCAGCTAGCTGAAAGCCAAAAAGTAGTCTAAGCCTTTCCAAACTTTCTATCTTCTAACTTTATCCCAGATTACTTGTTAGCAGAGCCAGTGTAGTTTGCGTTAGGTAACAAGCCAGTTCTCTTTGGCATAACAACCTCTATGGGAAAGGCTAAAACTACAAAGCCATGCTATCTGTTTTGAATGTTCCTTTTAAAACATTAAACATGTTCAGGTCAAAGAATGTCCAGAGAGAGGTAAGATTTATAGTCAGAATAAATGACAGTGAGGAAAGGAATAAAATGTTTGAAGATGATATTTACCTTCTCTTTGACTTTTCACCAGTTCTAGAGAGAGAATTTAAGGATAATAAAACTTGTGATCTTGTGAACAAGATTTCTACACTACAAAATATGCCATTCTTAGTGGCTTTTTATAACTAATTTAAATGTTAGATGGTAGTTACACCCTTTATGTTTCAAAGAGGTTAAATCCAACACACTAACTGCAGTATCCATATCTTTACCAAGCTTCATTCTTCTAATCATAGCTTTTTTCTTCAATTTGAATTGGAAAGAAAGTCAGAATCATGAGAATGGCCCTTCTAATGACTAATTTGCAGTGTACACATGATATATTCTTTCTAGTCACTACTACCTCTCTTATGCAACCTCATGTAAGAGAAGATAATTTTTAAAAGTGAGGAATGTTTCCACAGTGTTTTTTTCTGTTTAAAAACCAATCATACACAGGATCTGTAGCTGACCTCCACTAAATTGGTAATGTGTATTGGAAGGTAAAGTATCTTGTTTTTTGAAGCGTTAGTGGGTCTGATTCTTTTTAGAACAACCTAGGAATTATGGGAGCTCTTCAGGCACTAGAGCTGAGTGGAACCCCTAGTGTAAGGAGAATATTAAGCCCCAGTGCCAAAAGCAGGAGAAGATCTCACATCTTATCTCTAGGAGCAGTAGCCTTTCTTCCTTTTCAAGTTATTCTAGGTGCTAACTATTTCTGTCTCCGTTTCGCTCTTCCAAAAGTACCTTTCACACTTGCAGAAGCCAGACCTGTCCATTTTTTGCTCTCTGTTGGTCATGCAGTATAGATTTGGGGATGATATAACTTCTGAGACAGATAAAAGATTTTGTAATTAAGATAAATCATTTATTTCCCCTCAGTGAACCTCTTTGAAACCTCAGCTAAATATCACACCAAACCACACAGGCAATGGAGTGAACTCCTGAAAAAGTCTCATTGAACAGGATGTGAAGAACTCTACAAGCTGTATCTGACCCAGAAAAGCATCATGGATTGCAACTTGCTTTGACTTCTGGAAACATTATGTCATTGTGAATGATGGGACTTTGCTTGCTAATGTATGCAAAGCACTTTAAGATCAGCAGTCAGAAGAACAATAACAATACTTTGCACTTATATGGTTTTGTATTAAAACTATAATTGGAACCTGTTTTTAGTTGTATTGATTAATATAATAACATAAACTCATATCATAATGTCCACACTGTGGTGAGAGTGAAATGGCTGCTTTCCTGATGAAAGTGGTGTCAGAAGCTTTGCATTCTCTCTTGTGTATCTTAACTGGTTTCAACAATACCGTGTAAAATTTTAAAAAAGGCTATTTTGCACTATTTATTCCACTAGAATTTTTAATGTGGCAGCCTAGTTGTGAAATAAGAAGCAAGAAGGCTTCTCCACCTCTGTATTTGACTTATTTTCCATTCTAATTTAGCATTCTAGCATTTAAGGCTGGTTATATCTTGCTTTTCTCTTTTGCTTTGGATTAATAAAAAGGTGTGAGCTGTAATCATTTGCCTCCAAGTCAGTTATAAAGTCTTACTGATCAAGAAAAAACACTGCTTTTATAATTGAAAGAAAGGGTATGTGTGTGATATTATTGCTACCCAGAAGGGATGTTTTGAAAGTAAAAGTATACAGTATGGGGACAGTTTACTGCCTGTGTTAGATGGCAGATGCAGAGATGGACCTGAGCCAAGGTCTCAGTTATATAAACCTATGGTTTCTAGAGGTGGGGAAATGTAAATTCTTCCAATGGCCTTCTGTTTAAAGAGTTGACCCAGAAATTTGGATACAAATGCTCCTTTGCAGTGTTTGAAATCTGTACCGTATCTTTTATCTTGAAGCCAGCTGTAACTCAGTAGTGTCAGGAATTAAATTTAAAAAAAAAATAAAAAAGATGTTATGTAACAAAACAAAATGTGGATCTTTCATCTGAATGGGTGAAAGCACTCTGTCATCACCATACGAGTCATGAACAATCAATGGTAATAGCACTGCTTTTGAAATATTTTTTTCATGTTTCACACAGTCAGCAATTAGTTCTGAATGCTATTAAAGTCAGGGGTAGCAATTTAATAAGGATTTTTAATGTGATTCTCTGACAAAATAGTGTCTATGATATGCTGTCCATTGCCTGAAAAAAACTTTTTCATCCATTGACTGGTTTTTATCAAAGACAGTGATGCTGCTGAATATTTCAAGGGAACCACTGTCTTAACAAAGGATAGAGATCCAAAGTAATGTCCTTAGGCAGTCAGTCTGCTCGTAACATTTTTAGCTATTCTTGAGTTCTCTTTTGGCAAATAGCTGTTTTGAAAGAATGGTGGATAGGCAAAGAGTCTAGGACTTTATTGGACGTATAAATATAAGAGCTGAAAGTAAAATATTTAGAATTAGTCCTTGGTGAAAAGACGAGAGAAATCATTTGATCCAGTGAAAGTAGCAAGCATGGACATGGTGCTTTTGGCACATTTATGCCATTTTGGCACAAATACTACCAATTTAATTCAGCACCAAGCTGTAGTGATGCACAATTAAAAGCTACAGCACAAGGTGTAACCAGAAAACAGAACAAAATAACAGCTTGTACTCACTTTCTTCTGGGTTATGCAGAAATAGAGAACCTAGGAGTTCATTGCTAACTGGATTGTGAGATAAGAGAATGGCAGCTCCTTTCTGCCTGGTTACGCACAGAGTGGGCTAGCATGCAGGACAAGGTCAAGCTAAAATTTTGTGAGTTTGTGAGAGAAGCTGATACAATCAGGCAGCAGTTTTGGTTACTTGTGAGCACTTTTTCTTCTTTGCTTGCTGCTTCCTTCATATTTCTTTCACTGTTTCTCACAAAACTCTTCTTTTTTTAATCCCTCTGATCTGTCTGTGTTCCTTGTCATACTTCTTTTCCTGCATCTTCTTTCTTGCCACTCATTTTTCTTCCTTTATTTTTCTTCTTTGTGGCTCCTTTAAAGTAATCTACCTTTATTTTATTTAATGATACTTTCACAAGTCAAAAACATGAAAAACAAATATTTGAAGATATAGGCTAGTCTTTCTGACTAAGCTCTTGATTAAACTATCCACGAGGTCTTTGCCAGGCTGCCATATTGGTAACATCTTCCCCTCACACTGGTCATCAATGCTGTCTAGGCCACAAGCTGCAGTGGTCTCTTTTGCCTTAGAATTTCTGACATGCTTTCTAGAAACAGCATGCTTATGCAAAAATGGAATTTTCAGTCAGAATATACTGCACTCTGAAGACCTATATGGACTCAAAAGTTTTGAAGTGCTTTATGCTTTCTCAAATCTGAAGAAGTCGTTCTGAGTTTACATACAGAAGGATAGATAGTAAAAAAAGCTGCAAAATAGACACTTGCTTGCTCACTCATACCTCATTTTATCCATGGCTGTGGACTACTCCTTAAGCACCTGTCAGAATGAGCCATTTGGGTCTAGGATTCATGTAGCTTTTCCAGCAAATCAGAACACACTTTTTTATACTAGGAAGTGTTTTAAAACTTTTTCTTCTACTGCTTGTATCTTCTTTTTCATTCCATAGCATATATATTTATAAGGAAAGAAGATATCTTGCTTTCTTACTACTCAAATTGATATTTAAAGACCATTTGTTTTTTAACATCTATACTCATTCATCAAGTTGTCCTGATGCATTGCATTTGTTTTCATCCTGATCCAAACCATTTATTATTTTGTTTTGCTGTTTAGTTACCACCCCCTCTCTAGAGTTGAAAAGCTCATTCATTAGAGGTGATAACCATCTCTTTGTCAAAGCTTGTTTCATTGAAACTAATACAGACCTGGGTCATCTCAAGTAGATATGTAAACAGTTCCAAATATAATTGGAGTTAAAGGCTCCTTTTAAAAAAAAAGGAAGAATCACAAATCTCTGGGTTATGGCATATTTTCCATTCTCTCTGCATCTGTTTAGATTAAGATTTGTGTTGACAATTGAGTTCCACGTGTCTCCAGCCATTATACAGTCCTGTCCCCCCATCTTTTGCCAAGATTTGCAGCCATGAAACTCTATTCAGTCCTCTGGGCTCTTTTTATTCATTGTTCCAGTCTGATTTTATGAACAGAGTTTTTACAGCATTTCTAAATCAACTTGTGGACCAAGGCAAGTGCCAGCAAAGAGCAGCAAGGAGTTTGAAGGATGAAATAAGGAAGAAGCAAGAAAGAGTTCAATGAGTTCAGGCTTCTTGTGTAACTTCAGTCTCTCCTTTTATATGGCATTGCCATCTGGATCACAATAAGGCAGGCATCCTTAACTGTACTGAATATGATTTTAATTGATGTCAGCTCATTCAGGTGCAGCTACATGCTCATGGCAGACTGTGTCATCTGATTTGCAGAAGGCAGCTGTGTTTTAGGATGCTGATCCACAAGCACAGAGACAATTTATCACTGCTATATACAAACTAAGCATAGGTTCCACCTTATGAGTTACACACTTTTAATTTCATAGTTCTGCTTTCTTGAGGAGATCTGTGTCACCCAGCTTCTCTGCTCTTCCTGGGTATAACTTCAGGCTAGTCTTTTTAAGACCTGTAGAATTACTTATTACATATGACTAAGGTGGAAAGACAAGAAATATTTCCCACTGAATGTGCTGAGTTATTCCTCCAGTTAGCTTGTATTACTCAGAACCCATTAAGAAAGCATTAAGCTTGGCCAACAAGTCTTTAACCTCTTCCTCTTTCACTCAGAGTAAGTCCTCTGTTGTCCAGGCTATGCTATCCTTGCTGGACTGGCTTTCAGAGGGCTGGCCTTGGCTGTAAAGAGCAAAGCAAAGAAAGAGTTCAGTAGTTTGGCTTTCTCTGCATCCTTGGTAACCAGGGCACCCTCTGTGTGCAACAGCAGGCCCACATTCCCCCTGTCTTCCTTCTACTGCTGATGTACCTGAAAAACACCTTATTACTGTCCTTAACTTTCCTGGCCAGGTTTAATTCTAAAAGGGCTTTAGCATTCCTGGTTGCACCCCTGCATATCCTGGCAAAGTTTCTATACTGTTCCCAAGAAGTCAGCCCCAGTTTCCACCTCTCACAGATGTCTGCTTTCTGCCTGAGTTCTCCCAGCAGATCCTTGCTCATCCATGGAGGCCTCCTAAGTTGAACTTTTCTTGTACAAAGCCAAAGATCGAAGACATCTCCTGATCAACTGCTTGAGACAGTCAACTGTAGTTAGTGATTTACATGCTGTTAGTTGCAGGCATCACCGCTTGCCTTAGAAAAAAAAAAAAAAAAGAGAAGACATGACTAACAGACAAGGCAAGCAAAATGCAAAGTGGCACAAGACTGTAATTTTAAGTTATCAAATGACTTGCAAGAAACTTATCAGAGGTGTTAATTGCACCATTTGTGTTAAAAGGAGTCAAATCAGCCAATTTCTGTGTTAACACTAATAGTTTCTTGTCTAACTGCTTTAGCAGGCAGGTAATTATACTAATAACACAGAAGTTGCTGATGTTTCCTAACCCCTCCTGTTACAAAAGATCCATGAGACCTTTTTAAAGTTGTATGGACTCCCTTGTCTGTAGAAGGTGTTTGAAATGTACCAAGAGAATCACAGAATCTTAAGGCTTGGAAGGGACCTCTAGAGATCATCCAACCCACTTGCTAAAGCAAATTCACCTAGATCAGGTCACACAGGAATATGTCCAGGCAGGTTTTGAAAACCTCCAGTGAAGGAGGCTCCACATCCTCCCTAAGCAGCCTGTACCAGGGCTCCCTCACAGGAAAGATTTTTTTTATTTTATTTGTAAGTGAACTTTTTGTGTTCTAGCTTTTGTCTATTACTACTGTCCATAGTGTTCTATCACTGGACACTACAGAACAAGAACTGTCCTAGGGTTAAAGGAATGTATTTACTTTCTCTCATCGGACCCACTTCAACAACAATTTGAGAACTTACAAATCTACTTACAGTTACACAACCTGATAGCCTTCTTTGAGAGTGTGACTGGCTGGCTAGATTAGGGGAGAGCGGCGGATGTCATCTACCTTGTATTTAGCAAGGCTTTTGACACTGTCTCCCTTAACATCCTCAACAGAAAGCTCAGGCAGTGTCGTTTGGATGAGTGGAGGATGAGGTGGACTGAGAATTGGCTGAATGACAGACCCTAGAGGTTCTGGTGATCAACAACATTGAGTTGAGTTATAAGCCTGCTGGCAGTGGTTTTCCAGAGGAGTCAGTTCTGGGCCAGTGTTATTCAACATCTTCATCAACAACCTGATGAGGGGACAGAAATGTTCTGCTGATAACATCAAACTGGGAGCACTGGCTGATTCACCAGAAGACTGCTGCCATTCAGCGAGATCTGAACTGGCTCGAGAGTCAGGCAGAAGGTAGTCTCATGAGTTTCAACAAGGACAAGTGCAGAGTCCTGGACCTGGGGAGGAACAATCCCATGCACTAGTACAAACCCTTCCCAATGCTAGTGAATTCCTTTTCCCTTCAGTATGAACTAATGAGGTAAGAGGAATCTAAGAAACTGCAAAGAATAACTGATTACTCTGTGGGCATTACATGCAGTTTGTGACAGCCATGTGAAAAATGTAGAGTTCTTTCTTTTGCATGAGCATGGTGTCACAACAACTGAAATCAACTTTGAAGGCAGTAGTGGTCCAGGAAAGGGCTTCATATTTCCTTTTCCCATTGCACCAGGTATACACAGGGCTGTTCTATTTCATAGCAACATGCAAAATTTATTGAGTTTCTTAATGTTTCCCAAGAAGGTATGACCCAATTAGAAGAGAATAAATAGTCCTGATCAGCCAGTTGAGGGGAAAAGGGAATGCTGTCAATGTTAGCCTCAGCTGTAACATTTAGACTTTTTCAGTTTGATGAAGTATGCATCTTTATTAAGCTGTGGTTTAAAAAAGGTAAATAGAAGAAGACAAAGAAAAAGAAAGAAAAAGAAATGAGGCAAGAGAGGAAACAAAAAATGCCTTCAGAAGCTAAACATTGGCACAAGTGTCACATTACTCATCATCACAGTCGTCTATGGCCTCATCATCAGTTGCACCTGTGACACACTTTGGTAACCCTCCAGAGCGTGCAGTGTGTGCAAAGATGCTGCATTTAACTTTGATTGATGTCAGTCTTTCAGCATTTCTGCCAGCAAACTCCCTCGTTGTTCAGTGACAATGTTATCTTCAGCACTAAATAATTTCTTGGGATTATCCTGTGATATCCTTGCAGAATGTCACTATGAGACTTCTGCTCTGAGGCCTCTATTTGAAAGTTGTAAATATTTCCTCTCATTTATCTTAAGATCTTAATTTATTATCTTTTACATTCCCCTTGCACTTTTAAATGTTTTGCTGAATTACTCATGAAAGCAAAAAGCTAATAGCACTTTCTGTAGGTAGGCATGATAAAGCAGACAGGCACTGTGTGTTATTTGTCTATGTTATTTTACTTATAAACCTCAGAAGAGAGCCATGCTTCATATACTAGAAGTACAAGACTGGACTTCTGAAAGAAGAGGTTACCTGACATAGAAAAGAAGGAATTGAAGTTGTAAGGGACATGGATCACCAAAGTACTGTGGTCAAAGGTATTTCTTGAATCCAAGACTTTATTACATTTGTAGTCATCCTAATATTATTCCTCATGCCATCCTGTGTGTGGTATGTTTCAGACAGACTGCAGAAGTGCACGTCAGGTGGGCAGCAAAAATAATTTTATCATGTGTGAACTACTGTTAAGCAAAGAATAAAATCTATAAAACTAGTTAGGTACCTGAAACCCTTTCATGTTAATCAGAATTTGTCATTTGGATTAGACTGCATTCACCAGCAGAAATTCTGGACATTTATACTCCATCAATTGCACTACTATATTTGAGTACAAGGACATTTGAGTCTTCTCTGGAGGTCTGAAAACCTGCCTGGATATGTTCCTGTGTGACCTGATGGAAGAGAACCTACTTTTGCAAAGGGATTGGACTAGATGATCTCTAGAGGTCACTTCCATTTTCTGATTCTGTGAAATATGTAACAAAATTTATCTCTAGACAGAGCAATTTAAAAATTATAATTACTATCTGCAGCTTGTGTGTGTGTGTGTGTGTCTTTTAATTTGATGACAATTTGACTGGATGTCAAAACTCTATTATGATGACATTCCAGGGTAAAAATAAATAAAATTTATATTGTTCAGCTAGAGAAAACTAACCTTCCTGCCTGAAACAAGTTTCAATGACAATGTTAAGACTTTTTTTCACACAAAGTGATAATTCTTTGCAAATAAAAAATGGTGTAGCTGAATTTCTTGTAACCAGCCTTTCAACCCATACCATTTAGCAAGTGTCTGTAAGACAGGGACAAGATAAGTGAACTCAGACACCATCTGTACAACTCAATTCATTACTTGGAAGCTGTGCATCACACAGAATAATAGGCATAAATTACACAATGTGTTCTTTCAGACTAGTGAGAGGAAGAACACGTGTCTGTCTTGCATTACTTTCCCACATTGGCAAGTTACCATTATAACTATGATCTGTTTTAAATACTGGTACCCTCTAGCGTTCACTTACAGAAAAACTGGTGAAGTACACTTGAGGCAGCTGATTCTGCACTTTGAAATGATTTTTTTTTTTCCTTGCAGTGCATGTCTCCACCAGAATATTGTTTTATGGCATACATGTTTTTTCATTGTCAGAAGCTTTTAAGAAAATATCTGCATCCTCATGTTGGACTATTGCAATGTAGGAGTAAGGAAATAGAGCACTGAAACAGCTGGACTCAGTTACTGCTGCAGTGTGTTACTGGCATACAAAGGGAGTTGATTGCTGAGGTAGTTTCCTTCTTCTAGACTGCTGTTGCTGGTGGGAAAATTCATTCTCCTGGAGGATATATCTACATTCAAAGGAAGGGAGTGAAGGCGATTTTACAGATCTGATTTAGATCATCATCATCCACATCCACAGTGAATAAGCCTTAAGAAAACCCAAATTTATTCAATAATGACAGGTCAAGGAAATTGTTTAAATGACTTGATTTTGTTTGTGATCACATAAAATATTTGTGTGGTGCACCTTGTCTTTCTTCTTTTCTTAAATAGCCTTTGATTAACTCCACAGATTTTACAAAAAATATAATCAACAGTAAGTGCGTTCCTAGGGATTAAAATCTTGGTGTCTTCTTAAGTCACAGAGAAATGACATGTGAAATTAATCACCCAGTAAAATCACCAAAGTTAGTTCTTCTGTGTGATATGAGTGCTTTTTGAAGGTTAGTTGCTTGACGTTGAGTTGTAGTTTTTTACAGCAAGCTTTGGAAATGAGTACAGCTCTCACCTATTCACTGGTGACATCCAGTTTCTAAGAGTAGAAAGACTAGTTTGCAACAATGTTAATGGTGTGATTGATGACACCTTTGAAAGGTGGAGCAGAAGTGTAGGAAGTAAACAGCAGTGTGATTAATTAACTCTGGTTTTTAATGTAAAATCTGTCTCTGATACAAATGCCACATCGAAATAAATACATGAAGAGTGGAATCGAGTTGGAGGCCTGTGGACAGTGGAGTTCCACAGGGATCGGTTCTGAGGCCATTTTGTTCAATGTCATCAATGACCTGGATGAGGGGACAGAGGGTACCCTCAGCAAAATGGCTGATGACACCAAACTGGGAGGACTGGCTGATTCCCCAGAAGGCTGTGCTGCCATTCAGCGGGATCTCGACCGGCCTGAGAGTTGGGCAGAGAGGAATCTCATGAGGTTCAAAAAGGACAAGTGCAGAGTNTTTACTGTGAGGGTGATGGATCCCTGGCATAGGCTGCCCAGGGAAGTTTCGGAGTCTTCTTATCTGGAGGTTTTTAAAACCCACCTGAGTGCATTCCTGCATGACCTGATCTAGGTGAATCTTCTTCTGTAGGGGCATTGGACTAGATGATCTCTAAAGGTCTCTTCCAACCCCTACCATTCTGTGATTCTATGATTCTATGATCAAGGGAATGTAAACATATAGGAAATGAACTTACATCTGCCATGCCCAAGGATACCACACAGAGCTAATCTGTCCCTCTTTAGCGATTCCCAACCAAAGCCTATGTGACTTTTAAAAATTTATATCTGTGTATGAAAGCTATGCTCTACATGTCATGCATATTAATGAATTACCTTTCTTCCTTTGTTGGTGGCTGGAGTATAAAGAGAATCAGTGAACTGATGGTTGAATAAATATTACTACTCCAGCTCCATTGGCAGCATCATTGATGTGAAAAATATATCTTAATTTCTATCAATTGCAAAGTCCTTCAGTGGGCCAGAACACTGAAATTCTACCCTGATAATCTGTTCTTTACTCAAAAACATTTTAATAATATTTGAAAGTGGTGAATTTTTTTAATACTTCATGGTTTTGTTGTCAAAAGTTTATCTGCAAAAGAAAAGGGTTTTTTATCTGAAAGGGAAGATTACAGCCTTTGGATGAAGCCCAGTTACTAAGCCTGTTCTTGACATAAGATAAACCATACAAGATCTTTGCATCAAAAGCACTATTTGTTAGAAACAAATAATTACAAATAAGTAATTGCCTTCTGTTCCCACTGGCCCTGGGAATTTGTTCCTTCAAATGGTTTTAGATAAAGCTATGGTTCTGCAGACTTAGGTTTGGATCAGTAGTGCAGATGGCACAACAAGCAATAGCTCATTAGTTTACATACTTCACAAGAAATTACCCTCTCATGCATTGCTGTACTTCATATGACCAGTCTGTGTGGATTTGTACACATTCTTCTTCCTGCTTAGTTTGGGTGGTAAATATAGGATGGACACAAACCTACTTCAAATCAGTGAGAAGGAGATATTACTTGTGTAGTATAGCAACTCCAACCATGGAGAAAAGCAATGAACAGGAAAAGTGAGTCTACCTTTCTTTAGCTTTTTAAGGGAATTAAGACAATGTGACTTTCTCCAAAGCTTTTGGCAAAGAGGGCTGTCTGCTTATAAAAAGTTCACATAGTGGTGCAAGTGGACAAGACAAAGGATTTTAGTGATCATGTAGAGAACAGTGAGTGGTTTGAGGTCTTTGGCCTAGTTGAAGCACAAATTACATCTTTGTAAAATATCATTGCAGAAAAATTTGTTCATCCTTTGGATGAACAGTAGGTGTTATCCTACTGATGTTCTTGTAGGTCTGCTTTTGCAACCCATTCTGAAGCAGTTCATAGATAGGACAGAGAAGGAGTTAACTGCGTCTAATTCTGTCTGAACCTGCAGACCAGTGACATGGAGCTATTTCATCAGCCCAATGATGGGCAGATTTCTTGTAAGATCAGATAAGAGAACCAAAAGAGTGGCAAGGGGATGTCTGCTAGGAGAAATGATAGATGATTTGAACTTTCTATTGCATCAGAAATCTTTCAGCATCCATGGTGGGCTAAAATTGAGACTATTAAAATCTTATGCTTCAATAACAATGCAGCAGCATCAAGTCACAGAATCACAGAGTCACAGAATCTTAAGGGTTGGAAGATATCTCAAAAGATCATTTAGTACAAACCCTTGCCAGAGCAGGACCACCTAGAGTAGGTCACATAGGAATTCCTCCAGGTGGGTTTTGAATGGCCCCAGAGAATGAGACTCAACAACCCATCTGGGCAGCTTGTACCAGTGCTCAGTCACCCTCACAGTAAAGAAATTTTTTCCTTGTTGTCATGATTTAGTACGGAGCAGCTTTTGCTTGGTAGCAGGGGGAGTGGTTGCAGTGAAGACCTGGTAAAGAGTTTTTGGACTCTCCCTCAGCTTTTGGGTTCAGACCCACCTCTGGCCTGGCTGGGCCAATCTGGTGCCTCTGCCATCACGATTTACGGACAGGAATTTGAAGTGCTTAGGAGGAGGTGTAGGACTGATATAAGATGGAGGTGATCACGTGGACTCCACAGTCAAAAAGGAGGAAGGAAGGAGGAGAACAGGACCAGAGACCCCTCTGCAAACCATGGCGAGAACGCAGCTGTACCCCTGCAGCCCATGGAGGGCAACGGCGGGACTGAGAGTCATCAGCAGCTCTGGGTGAGTGTGCCAGGATGGGCGAGAGACTGTGTGAGGAGGTGGCCATAGCACAGGCAGTGCTGGAGAGCCTGTGCGCCGCAGAGCAGCCCCACAAGAGAGGCAGAGAGGAGCTACAGCCTTTGGGATGAACACACGTCAGAGCAGCCTGTGCAAGGCTACTGTGTGTGTGAGGGACCTTGCAGAGAATCAGGGAAGGCTGGTGTGGACCCCATCTGCCTTGAGGAGAGAAAAATGGCAGAAGTCATCAGGAATAGACTGACTGAAACCCCCATTTTCTGCCCACTTGAGCCGTTCAGAGCGAGAGGAGGTAAAGACACCAAGATCAGGACTCTGAGCCCAGGAAGAGGTGAGGGGTGAAGAGAAAGTGGTCTTCAAGGGCTAGTTGGACTCTTCATTGTTGTACCACTCTGTGTTGTTTTATGTTTGTTATGTTTTGGGGTTTTATGGTTATGTTTTAGTTGGTAGTGGATTAAATTATTTTCTGTTTTCTTCCACAATCCAAGTAGCCTGGTCTGTTTTGTCTGCATCCTTAAGTGGTAATTAAACTCTCCTGCCCTCTGGCAATTCTCAGGTCTTTGGTGCTTGAGGCTAATCGTGGTCTTTTATCCCCTGAGGGGCCTGAACCAGGACACTTGTGTTTCTTTGGAACCTCTTCTGCTCCAACTTGTACCCATTGCCCCTTGTCCTATCATTGTACATCATTGAGAAGAGCCTGGCTCCATACTCCTGGCACTCACCCTTTACATATTTGTAAACATTAATGAGATCACTCCTCAGTCTTCTCTTCTCCAAGCTGAAGAGCCCCAGCTCCCTCAGCCTTTCGTCAGAAGGGAGATGCTCCACTCCATCATCCTTGTGGCCCTGCATTGAATTGTCTCCAGCAGCTCCCTGTCCTTCTTGAATTGAGGAGAGCCCAGAACTTGACACAATATTCCAGATGTGCTCTCCCAAGGGCAGAGTAGAGGGAGAGGAGAACCTATTTCAATCTACTGTTTTGTTTGTACAAATCACAGTGTTCTTCCGGTAGAGGTGAGAAGCTCAATACCAAATCTCAGTTTCTGTTGGCTTACAAAATGTCAAGATATATTATTTCTGTACACAGGATGGTAACTTTATTCTCGCTCATGTAAAAGCCATAAAAAAAATATAACATTTTGAATCATTCTGATGTATTACTGTCTAGTCCCAGATATGGATAACTTACACTGTTGGTGCTCTGAAGTCTATGAAGTGCAAGATGAGTAGCAATTACATGAAACTAGTACTTCTTTTTCTAAGTGAGACTAGAGTTGCTGCCCAAGGCTGTTGTAAGCACAAGAAATTCACCTTCATCTATGGAAAAACTGATGAGTGCTGTGGGAGAGAGATCCACAGGGGCTTGCTGAAAAGGCAGGCCACTTCATATTTGCCATGTCCTCTGAGCTGGACATAAAAAGCTAATAGCATAGCGGAGGATAAATGACATACATGCTGGCCCTCTTACTCTGCTTATCACTGCCATAGGGAAGTAGCCAGTGAGCTAGGTTTTTGTTGTATTTTCTGCATTATACTGAGCTCTTTTTACATTTTAATAACCTTCTCAAACCAGGTAGGTTTGTCTAGTCTTGTCAAGCCCACAATAGGTCATTCACTGAAAGAGGAAAGGAAACAAGTAATGACCATTCTTCTAATTTTGAATAGTGGAACTGGTTATAAATTCTGAACTCCAGCAAGCAAGCAGTGTGTTCTACAGTTGTAGAAATTAGTGCTAACCTGACATTGATGTTATAACCTGTGTTGATTTTCCTGTTTTCATCTGTAGTTTCTTCCCAATTTGTTTGTCAATGCTTTTAAAGAGGAAAGAGTTGGTTATGGGAGCTCTGATTCTCTCTCCCCATACATTTTCTTTGTCACCTGTTTGCGAATGTATATGAACTACTAGAAGAGTTCTGTCACATTGGATTGGTTTGCAGTTACCAAATTAAAATTAATGAACCTTCTTGTGCTTTCAGCTTTAGCTAGTAATATTCTCTAGATACAATATCCAGTACTCCCAGGAAGCGTTTGTTTGAGCCAGTAATGCTGCTTGTGAAAAAACTTTTATTCTACAGAAGTAGTTTTTGCAATATATTGACAGCTGACATAGAACTTCTCTCCCTGCGTCCCTCGCAGTATGTCAGTCATTGAGCCTTGAATGACAGAGCAAATGTATTGCCAGTACTGCAGTTTTGAGGGACTTCTGCCTTGGGTTTTCTGTGCAGTGCACTTTATATTCTTTATCTAACACAGTTTGAGATTTGACAGGGTGACTACTTTTGACCTAGAAAGTGATTGTTCCAAGTCTTTCAGCAGACTTGCTCTGAGGACTTTGTCCAGGGTGTGAGTCATCATGGCCACCATAAAGTGTCTAATCATGCACTTGGTTAACCTCCTGAGATTTCAAGACTAGTTTATGAACATCAGTGCAATCATAAACTCTTTTCCTGGTCTCACTTCAGGTGTTTATTTTGTGAAATTTAACCGTCCCTCAGTTTCTCATATGTTCTAAAGGTCTCTATTCTGCTTTGACAACTGAAATTGTTGGAAATAGTAAATGATCCTGAGCTACCTCTTGTCAGAAATGAGATTCCTTTCTCCTTTACTTTCTGTTGTGCTGGCAAAGATTGCAGATACAAAATTTAAGCAATACTGTAACCTTTCTTTAACAATCTTTAATGCTTGCAGAATTTCAGATCAGATGAAGCTTAAGAAAAATTATTTTTTTGCTCATTAGTAACATTTGACTGGCTTGTATTTTTCCTAGTGTCATGCCCTACAGACCAGCAGATGCCCACTGTATGAAATGTTTCAAAATGGAAATGTTTTGTCAAAGGAAGCTTCTCATAGTGTAACAGGTTGCGCAGCAGGTTAGGCATAGTTCAGCAGACTGGGTTCTTGCAGCTGCCAATGATAAGGCTTCAGAAGAAATCAAATTTCTCTGAACCCAACAATGTTGCAGTGAGTTTTGGGCAGGAAAGACAAAAGGAAGGTAAAGGGACAAAAATATAACACATACCTTTCACATCACAACTGAGTACTTTGCTTTCTTTATGTTGCCTGTAAACAGGTTTTAAAATTTCCCAGTGGAAAAAAAAAAAGAATAAACAGGAACTTGCAGCTTCTTTTGGCATGATTATTATTATTACTTCACTTGATCAGCTTGTATCACAAGATATCTCAAGAGGACAATACATTGAGATTGTTTCCTATAGAAATGAAAATAATTGACTTGGAAGAAGGTGATATGACATTTTAGGGAGGAATTACAACACAAAAAAGAACATTCTGCACTGATATTATTCAATGGTAAGTAAGATGGAGGTACAATTGGTCAAGTGGCAGGAACCTTTTTAAAGCAAATAATTTGCTTAGTTAGGCATTCAGAGATTTAGGAAGGAAAAGCTGTAGAGCAGGATGAGGCTGATACACTATGCAGACCAAAATGTAGGGAGTGTGGAAACCTACCACGTTGCTCAGCATGGTTCTTCTAGTCCCAGTTTCCTCTGCTTGATTCTCAAACTTTCTGTAAGACATGCAACAAATTACCATGTCTTGGTTTACTAATTAAGTTGACTAACTACAATGTTTTAAAGATCAGAACAAGTAGAAGTGTTTTGATGGCTAGTATATATGTTTTTGATGATATGTGTTCAGTATTTCGAATTTTACAATATTTCCAACTTGTCTGCAGCACTTCAAGTGTTTCTGCAGAAGCTTAGCATACAGGGTGATTAGTTATTAAACTACTACAGCAGCAAGAAGAATGTTTATTTAGCAGTGTATCAGAAATTACTGAATGTATGTGTTTGTATGACACAATATCACAAGAGAATGCAGGTGTGCAGTGTGGAGCCCTATAAATTTTGGTTCAGAAAACAGGCTCTAACTGTATTGGCTACACCTACATAAAATAGCAGTAAAAGTTGGTAGGTAACACCTAAACTGGGAAAAGAAAGGAAGTGGAGCCAACTCTTTTGGAGTGACTGACATACTGCCACTCCAAACTACTTTTCAAATTAACATGCTCATTATTATGCAGAAAGATGTGCAGTAGTTCACTTTCTGCACCAAACGACACAAAAAAGATAAAGTGGAAATCACTCTGGCAATCTGATGCAGTTTCCTTTGTAATAATAAAAGAATTTTCCTTTATATCACCGTGTGTGCATGGTGCCAGAAAACAAATACACAATTGTAAATAACTATAGCAAGAGAAAACTTATTTACTTGGCACTATAAGCACGCTTTGAACAAATACCTACTTTTCTGTGGTGGATAAAATATTGTGAAGTCTGTGACTGACTGATTGGTAGTAGTGCAGAAGAATTAAATAAACAGAAGCTGACAAATATTAAGAAAATGTTTCATTAATACTGGTTACAATATTTGTTTCAAATCACACTGTTGGAGTGTAGTGGCAGTGCTCATTCTGTGTAACTCTGCTGTCAATATAACACCTGCTTTGAAATGTAAAAAGTGTATTAGATATCAGCTTGACATATGGGGCCATCAAAAGGGCAGAGAATTACTTAATGGATGATAATACTCAATGAAAAGTTAATTTCAGCTTTCTGAAATGTGGGTTCTCTCTTAAACCAGTCATTTTAGACAGATGATTGTCTACAGGACTTTGAAATTTATGCTTCATGTTAGTAATATATGTATAAATGTTACAAAAGTGTAGTTCCTTCAATTATATTCGTTAAGTAGAAATGTTTGGCTTTGAAAGGACAGAACTTTAAGCAAATCCACATGACTACAAAGACTGAGGTGTAGTGGTTACTTCTATCATTAACAATCCATTCTGATTTGTTTCTTAACAAAGTAGGATCATTTTTACCTGCAGCAGTAAGCAACTATCTGTATCCCCAGCTATTTTTGGAACAGTAAAACCAAACAACACCCAGCTTTTTACATTCAAGACCATGATCATGAGAGCAGACCAACACATAACCGTAGTGCAAGTATCCAAAGGGTGATAAAGCATTTACCAGCTGGGAACAAAGTAGGAGTGGGATAAAAAAGGGTCTGCTTAAGGATTTATGTGAAAGCATTTCATTAATGCTACATTCATTTTTGGTATCTCCAAACTAAAGTTTAAGCTTTAGTATTTCTTTTAAAATGTATTCTCCTGGGACATAAAGCTCAATGTGATTTATAATAACAGAGCAATCAGATTTTGGCCTGATCTTTATTGTCAAATTTATTTGTGGTATGTTGAATTCAGTTCTGCAAAACTCCCTTGAGGGACAGATTTGATTGCTCTTCTGATCTTGTTTGTGCTGAGACAAATCTGAAAAGACTCCATTTACAGCTATAGTAAATGGTATTTCAGTAGCGTAAAATTGCTGAGTTTAATTCCTATGCCAATCAGACCTGGTAGGTGAGACTTTTCCTCTCTGGACCTCCAAACATTTTTAAAGGATGGCACCAGTATCTAGATCTCAGACACCTTTCAGCAAGTCTCTAGACTGACAGGGAACCACAATCTTCAGGCAGCCTTGCACCTTTTCTAATGCTCTATGAACTTCAAACCCTGAAATATATGCCCAGTCTCCATCTATTTAATAGAAACGCTTTAAAAAAATAGAGTATTTTAAAGCAAGGAGGGTGGGAACTATTATAAATTAGTTGACTCTTATTTGTCTGAGACATGAACTCTTATAATCTGAAGAGTACATGTCAGATGACCTGAAAATAAGGTCAGAGAGTTTAGAAAAGAAAACCTATGTCTAGATATATTGCCTTCAGACCTCAGCAGACTTGCAGAGCAAAGTTGACTGACAACTGCTAATCCAGTTTGTTTCAAATAAATATTGATTAACTAGACCCGTGTCTTTTATGATGATCAATAGCTCTCATGGAAAGAAAAATATTACATCTGCAATTTAATAATAAATGTTGCAGAGCTGCCCATCTTTTGCTAATGTCTATGCTGGTTCAAACTCGATGAAGAGAGATACAGCTATGTTTTAACAAGAAAATTTTACTTATTTAGCTGCAGGACTTTGTCAATAAAGATCCTGGCTTTCAAAATACAATAAAAACTCATCTCCAACATACATTTCAGGCAACAGAAAGAAAGACATTTCTTGTTGTGTCCTCTCTCTTAAATGCTAGTTTAGCTGGAGTTGGTTTCTTCTTGTGGACTGTTCACACAGTGTGATGCTGAATTCACAAATCAGAAAAATCAGTCATAGTTTTGAAAACTTCATTTTGTAAATGCAATACTGCTAGCTGCCTTTATTTGACTTTCCAGAAACCCAGAAGCAGAAACTACCTCATAATAACTATGCAGTTCCCTTCCTGTGAGAGAGTAAAATAGAAAATGTACCTTTTTAAATTAAAAATCTGTTTTCCTTCATTGATATTTTATTATAATATCCATGGAAGTGGTTAAGTATTAATTAATGAGGATTATGATTCTAATAAACAAACAAATGAAAAGAAATAGTGGAGCAAGGAGAGACCACAATGGACAATAAAAAAGAAAGGAAAAAATAACCTGTAGGTCATCTTATGCATTCCCTGACTGATACAGTGCTGCTCTCAACAGTAGATGTCTACCACTGTAGTTTTCCTGGTAAGATGTTTGCCTCACCAGCAACAGGCACCACTTTTTCAGTCTTGCTCTTTGAGCTTCTGCCCTTTCTTCTTACTCTAGTTGGCTACTTTAAAATTCAGATTGTGTTTTCAGTCCCCTCAAAGTTATCTGCCTTATTAACAGTAGATTAAGGAAGAGAATTGTTCTGATTCCTGTGTCCATGAATAGGATTCAACAAAACAAATATATGAAGACATTGATTACAGGCCGCTTTTTTTTTTTTTCCAAGTCCCAGAAAGGAAAACGAGACACAAGCAAACTGCAGATGTTGATTTGCATGGTAAAACGTACAAATGAGGGAAAACCAGGAAACATACCATGAAAACGTAGATCTGCACTCTTCTGGATAGAACTAATCCAGAAGGAAGAATAAAAAATCATGTACCTCATGATGTGTTGTGAATTTCTCTATTGCCTCTTAAAGGGAGCTGCTGTAGAGTGTTCAGTCAAATCTGACCACTACTTTGCTAGCAGTCTGAAACAAGAAGATACATATCTGCAGAATAAGTCTTGCAACTGTTATGAGTTCCCCAGAGAGGTAAGTAAACCTGCAGTAAGGAAAGCAGTGAGGGAAGAATGTTTACTGATGAAAATTTGGCAGAAAAATCCTGCCTTATTTTGATTAACTCCAGAGCTCTAAAATTTATATCCAGAAAATCTTTCTTTTTCCCTGGTCTTATATAGTGATGTAGTGGCTCTACAGTTAAGAAAATCTTTTAACTCTTCTTTCTTTATATAGTTTCTTTCTAACATATACTGCCTGTCTCCATGAAGAAGGGATAATAGTCTCAATGCAGGGAATTTTGAGGACACAGTATTTTTAGAGTCATGAGACTTTAGAAATTCAAAGACCCGTCACTTTCCAAACAGCCGTTGAAGCATTTTTGTCACCTCATGACTAGATAAAAAGGTCATTTTCTACCACCCCCCCACCCCCCATGCTTAATATAAAATTATACCTCCTTCAGAGCAATGTTATCTAACAGATGTTCAGTCCTTAAGAAACAAATTCCAGATCTACTGGGCAGGTCTTACATACTTGGTAATTTCTTCTTTATCGTACTGCACCATTGTTATTGTTATTGTTGTAGGATGTCTTTTCCAAGTACAACAGATACATAATGTATTACCTTCTAAATGCAATGGTTGTCATTCCTATTTCTGGCAAAAAGGGAATTCTTAGGAATGTTGCTTCAATATTTGACATATTTAAGGCATGTGGGGTTTGGAAAATCAAACTATACAATACAATAGGTGGAATAAAGCAGTTTTTACCAGGAGTAGGACTAGAAGGTCATGGAAATATCTGCTGCTGTTGACCACTACCTGTTTCTGACTGCTTACTGTTGCCAGACAAAGGGACAGATGGCAGGCTGTAGCAACAGAGATATTAGTATCTAATGTTATACAACTTAGTCATTTAAAGAACAAGCCAGTGCATGAGGAAGGCTCCAAAATTGCCTCCTCATTTCTACCTTTCTTCTCTAGCTCCATAGTCATATACCCACACTCTGCATTGAATGTCTTCCTATGCATTGTCTCTAGTAGTCCCTTTATACGTGGGTTGGTTTGTTGTTTTATTTTTTTTTCATGAAGGTCTTAATATGTCTTTTCTCTTTCATAATGGTTTGCAAATCCTTTTATTCCAATTAGCATGATGAAACTAGCAACACACATGAACTTGGAGAATTCAGCTGTTCAGTCCAAATACTTGGTCCATCCTGATTTTTGCTGTGGATCTGCATGGGATCTGCAGTAGCTGAAAGGAGGGAGCTAATGTACATGTTTTCAATTTTCTCATCTTGTAGGATGGGCTGTGTGTTTGCCTTTGCCCTCTTTTTTTCTATCCTCTGTGTGTTTATCACATATCAGGTATCCATAACGTAGTACATGGAAATTAGGATTCAGCTCTCCCAGACCACCCTCTGAACCATTCTCTAAAAGTATTATAATGAGGCCTCTTTATGTTGACAGCCTTCAGGCAAGAGGCAAAGGGAGTCCAAGAATTTCAAAATTCAATCGTTCACTTATTGGCTTCTAACACACTCAAATAAAGGTGAGTCTACTGAAAGAAATAGCCTACAGGCTCTTCTTTGACTGCTAAGTCAAAATTAAAAAAAAAAGAGCCAGTGAGCCACAGCCCACCACAACTCTACTCTGAAGACACTAGTGATGGGCTGTGGGAGAGGGTCTCTATCTGTAGTAGTTCTATGACACTTTTAGTTGACCAGATGCAGGCCAGTAGATGTGAACTGTGGTCTAGCTATCATCAAGCAAGTGAATGTGTTTCTTCATGAAGATAACATCAAAAAGATGCACTCCTGTTCCTCCTCACAATCTTTTCAATGAAAGCAGTGTCTGTTTTTTGTTGTTGTGTGCTTGGAGCGTAAAATTGCTCTCGATCAATACAGATGGGAAGGAAGCAGAAACTGTGGTATATTGTGCAGTGTTTCAGTTGTTCTACTGCTGTCTTACCCTTCTTTTGTATGTTGGAAGCTCTAGATTGTAGGAGTAAGTTATTGACTTCAAGTTTGGACTGAGCACACACATTAGAGCCATGCTCTGTGGTTGCCAGCTCTGCACATATACTGCAGCAATATAAATCTAATACAGATAGAGGTAGCAGTGGCCAACTCCTATTCATGCCTTTGTACTCAGACAATTAGCTTCAGAGCTGTATTTTATTTCTTTATAGGCATTTTGCTTAGCTACTTCAGGATTTTCAATGAGATTTGTCTCATGACAGTTGTCTGTGTTCTTACCACAGAGATGAAGAAAAACAGAGTATAGCAACCCAACCAACAGGTGACATGTAATGAACATTTTATTAGTTAACTACATAAAGAAACACCTCCAAAATTCAAGATACTTTTCTTTCTAGATGCATTTGGTAGCTTCATCTATCTCTGGTTGCCTGACACCTCTCAGTAAAGATCGCATTTCTAGTTGCTTATAGCATTGCCAGACTTCAGTGGTTTCAGAGAATCACAGATTTGGGGTTAAGTTTTCCATGTTGACCTTGTGACTCAGCCTGTATTTGGAAAAATTGAGTAAAAATGGTTGGGCTGATTCTGAGAAGAGAGTTAGAGTAAATTGTTTTGTTTTACCCATGTTAAAAAAAAAAAGAAAAACAAAACAAAAATAAAAAACAATAAAACCAACAACAAACAAAACAAAAGACACACAAACACGCATTAAAAAAATGAGTGAAATTCTTGCAAAGTGTTTGTTGAAAAGCTCTAGCTCTGCATTGTTTTGGCAGAAAAACTTGAAATTAGGCAAGCAGGTTGCCTTGGTGACAGGAATGTGCTTTTTCATCTCTATGAAAAACTGCCTAAATTTGGCCAAGTTATAAGCCTTTGAAAAATCTTATTCACATGCTCACTAGAGACTTGTTAAAATTTAGCATCCAGTTCTCCAAAGACCCCATCTGTGCTGAATGTGCATGCTGCTGGACTGATTGAGCAGGGCTTTACCCATGGTCACTGCTTCCACAGGCACCAGGTCATGATATTGCTATTATTTGCGTGTAAGAAAGAGAGAAGGATTTGCCAACTAAAGAGATTGGAAACAAGGTTCAAAAGTTGGAGAATGGGAGAGAGAAGACTGACATGGACATGGCATGAGATGACAGGGACAGAAAGGGAGCAGTAGGGCACGTAGCACTGGAGATAAATCCTGCAACTTTTTACTTTGAGTCCAGTAGTTCCCTGGTCTAAGAATGTTGCAGAATAGCTGCAAAACGGATGAGTTGCGTCAAAAGTAAACTAATAATTCTGTCTTCACAGGAGCATTGTGGATAACATAGAGTAAATAAGACATGTGCCACAGTGAATGAAGATGATCATGCAGAAGTATGAAATAACTGTTATTCAGTGAGAGTAGTCCATCCTGTGTACTGAATGAGGCTGGAGTCCTGTGGAAAAATAGCATGTGGTAATTTAAAGGCTCTGTCATTATACTTGAGTACAAGGGGGCAGAATTAAGGCTCTGAAGCCTCAATCCAGGGCTAACTTTGGAGGCTTGACTTCACATCCTTAGAAACCTACAAATTAAGAGAAAAGTATAAGGCAGTGATTTCTTTCCATCCTGCAACAACAAATAAACAGCAAAAGAAGCAATCTGAATACAGAAAAACATAGAAATGCCTTTATGAGGGTTTTGTTTGTTTGGGTTTTTTTTGTTTGTTTGTTTTTTTGAGGGGATGGAGGTGGTGTTTTGGTTTGGTTTTTCTTCCTCTGAAGCTCAGCAGCATGTCCAGAATGCTATTGTCTTGTAAATACTTGGAAAGAGAGGAGTCCTAGTCTGTGGATTCTTCACACCAAAATGCCCTTCCGAAAACTCATTGATGAAAGCAGGCTTCAACCCAAGCATCTTTTGTAAGTACAACTGCGGTAGTATAGCATGAGGTAAAACAGCAGGCTTTTAAACACACAGATTGGAAACACTGCATTTTTAAATACATCCTTAAGAAACTTGTAAAACATGGATTCCTGGCCCAAAAAGCTAAGCTATTGGACTCAGATATGTAATAATGTCACTAAGAAGAGGACAAATTGCTGATTGGTTTTTGGTTGGTTGGTTGGTTTCAAATGACAAAGAAAGAACTTGGTAGACTATAGCAAAAGCCTAGTTCTGTTTTGAAATCTAAAAAAACCAAAACAAACTAGGACACTGTCTAGTGACCTCTTTTAGAGTCATAATATATGCACAGAAAAAGAGTAAATATTTAAGAAAATATTTGTGTCAGTGTTGCCCCTGCCAGCTTCTGACTCAACAGCAGCAACACAAGCATTTTTCTTGAAGTTAAGGATTTCTTTCCAGTAACATAGTGTTTTGATTTAGTTTATCACTAGACGAGTGTCATTAACATTCACTTTGAGCAAAAGAACAGCTTTTATAGTGCTGTGCTTCTACGATTCGTTCCTTCATGCCAAACACTATTTATCACAATGAATGCTTGCTGCACTGACTGTCTCTGGTAAACACATGCAAATTCTTTTTGGCAAAACCATATGGCTTGAACAAACAAACTGGAGTTATAAAACCTCAAAATAGGCCATATGAACCATCAGGCCCCAAATTGACCTTGTTCTTTTTGACTGAAGAAATGAAAAATTAGGATATTTTAGTTTTCCCTGTAGAAGTTCTTTGGACATCACAGAAGTGATTGTGTTACTATCTTCCTGGAACTCATTTCAGAGTTAGATCAGCTCTATGCTGATCCTGAAGTTAAGTTAACCCATTTTCTCCCTCCAACAGAGAAAGAAAAGATCAGCTCAAACAGAAATGAAAGGAGGTGGAAATTAAATGCTCATCTGGAAGGTCAAGAAAAGTCAAAACTGCAGGAAAAAAAAACCCAAGAAGAGAATCAAGAGGCAAAGAATAAAACTAATAAAGGTGACTAAGCAGGATTGTTCTACAATCATCGCTCAAGTTTGGCCATCTGAGCATTATCAAAAGCGATATTCACCAGAGTTTAATCATGAGAATATGGCAAAACAGACTCTGAATTTGGTAAATATTAGAGTAAAACCATAGCTTAACACAAAGAGGGTTCACACATGTTGTTTTCACAGATTTGTAACTGAATTTCCTGCAGTGAATCCCACGAGTGAGCTTGATGGAATTCTGGCAAAAGAAAACTCAGTTGTGTGAATCCAGATCAGGTATAACTAACACATCCCAAGGACTCTACTCTCCACTGCATTGACTGAAAATGTGAGTTGACCTTGGTAAGTTAAGAAAAGCCAGATTTATCTTTGCCCTGCCTTTTTGGAAAGTGATCTGTCAAGTGGATAGATTGCCCTCACATATGTCGCTACTGTGAAGCTGTTCTGAGAGACTGGTCCCAAGATGGAGCCTGGAGCCAGGAGCCCCCAGATGAGTCCTTTGCTTGCAGACACGTTACTCAGTTACTACTTCACTGCTGAAACAGTGTCCCAGTAGTAAAGGGAAAGTACTAGCAAGGAAAATATGGCAATGCTGCAGCCTTTTGTTCATGCTCTTTGGTATCTCTACAGTTCTTCTCTTTGGGAAACTCTAAATACCAATATGATGTCCAGATGGGCATGAAATAATGCCACATAGTATTCTTAAAAGTATCATCCCCTTCATGCTTAAAAATCTAACACTGCATTCAAAGAGAGATTTCCTGTTTAACAAGAGTATTCTCAAATAATTACATAATAACATTATTCAGCAGAGCAGAGAAGTTCCCGGAAAGTGTCACTGGTGGTACCTAGCAAAGCAGAGATGTGAAGACTCCGAGCATAGGACTGCCAACTCACTTTTTATGAAACAATCTCTCGCCTTTTAATAATGTGAATAACCTCAGAGAAAAGACTGATTCTGTTTCTTTTTTTCCCAGGGGAACAAGGTGAACTGGTCTTTCACTATTTCTACCTATTGAAATGTTTCCATATTTGGACACTGAACAATGGATATGCTTTAATTTACAATTGAGTAACCACATGTATCATCGACTGAAAGTAAATAGAAAACATCTAAAAGGGAAAAGTTCTTATGTGCATATGGCATCTGTTACTGCTTGATCAAAATGCTGGAGTGGGGATGGGTCTTGATTAATATTTTTACCCCTGTCAGGTATTCACATGCACATGTTTGATTGTAGGCTGTGATACAAGATCTCTTTGACAGTAAAGGTAATCCTACAGAGTCCTTATAGAGATTTGGAACTATATAATTCTAGTCTGATGTCTTGTTTTATGGTATCAGATGTAGAAAAAAACCCAAGAGTTGTTTGGTGAGTTTACAGGGTAAGGATGATGTCAATTTTTCAGCTGAAAGGAACCTGACCTCACAATTTAAGCTTCTTTCCTTCACATGATTTCTTCTGTCACTTTCATGGTCTCAGATTTTTTTTTTTTTTAAACTTTGCATTCTCAAGAACATACTAGATTTAGTAATAACTGGAAGGAAACTTCTTAAAAGTGGGGTTTTTTTGTCCATGTGGTGATTAGATTCTGCTGTATGTTTAATGTCATATGGCTTAGTTTTAGATAGTCCTGCAAGGACCAGGAAGTTGGACTGGATGATCCTTACAGGTCCTTTCCAACTTGAGATACTTCATGATTCTATGATTTTATCATTCTGTGATTACTTTTCGTGACTGCAATTCCCATGACAAACATGCAAAGCAAAATTGCATAGGTCCTTTGAGAATAATAAAATATTTTAAAAGATTGAAAATGTTAATTATGATTGTCATATGGAAAAAAATTGCTTTTGTCAGTTTAGATTAATGGATATTAATTCAAAACAGACATTTTATCTTTCTCACCTTGCCCAGTAGTCCATCAGCACCATAGGGATGTTTGTACAAAATAAAGTGTTCAGCAACAAGAGTAAGTCGATTTTTCTTGTTCAGATTGTAACAAATATTATTCAATTTTAACGTGCCTAATCTGTGTACTTCGGACAAGAAACCTATTTCTCTTTACACTGTCTTCTGTTCCTTTGAAATGTTTGGTTTGGCTTTCTGCTTTGTACACACACACACACACTAAATATCGAGGAAAGTAAATAATAGCTGTTATCATACAGTGTTATTTCCTGAAGCAATTTAATTGAACTGNGCTTTAATTTACAATTGAGTAACCACATGTATCATCGACTGAAAGTAAATAGAAAACATCTAAAAGGGAAAAGTTCTTATGTGCATATGGCATCTGTTACTGCTTGATCAAAATGCTGGAGTGGGGATGGGTCTTGATTAATATTTTTACCCCTGTCAGGTATTCACATGCACATGTTTGATTGTAGGCTGTGATACAAGATCTCTTTGACAGTAAAGGTAATCCTACAGAGTCCTTATAGAGATTTGGAACTATATAATTCTAGTCTGATGTCTTGTTTTATGGTATCAGATGTAGAAAAAAACCCAAGAGTTGTTTGGTGAGTTTACAGGGTAAGGATGATGTCAATTTTTCAGCTGAAAGGAACCTGACCTCACAATTTAAGCTTCTTTCCTTCACATGATTTCTTCTGTCACTTTCATGGTCTCAGATTTTTTTTTTTTTTAAACTTTGCATTCTCAAGAACATACTAGATTTAGTAATAACTGGAAGGAAACTTCTTAAAAGTGGGGTTTTTTTGTCCATGTGGTGATTAGATTCTGCTGTATGTTTAATGTCATATGGCTTAGTTTTAGATAGTCCTGCAAGGACCAGGAAGTTGGACTGGATGATCCTTACAGGTCCTTTCCAACTTGAGATACTTCATGATTCTATGATTTTATCATTCTGTGATTACTTTTCGTGACTGCAATTCCCATGACAAACATGCAAAGCAAAATTGCATAGGTCCTTTGAGAATAATAAAATATTTTAAAAGATTGAAAATGTTAATTATGATTGTCATATGGAAAAAAATTGCTTTTGTCAGTTTAGATTAATGGATATTAATTCAAAACAGACATTTTATCTTTCTCACCTTGCCCAGTAGTCCATCAGCACCATAGGGATGTTTGTACAAAATAAAGTGTTCAGCAACAAGAGTAAGTCGATTTTTCTTGTTCAGATTGTAACAAATATTATTCAATTTTAACGTGCCTAATCTGTGTACTTCGGACAAGAAACCTATTTCTCTTTACACTGTCTTCTGTTCCTTTGAAATGTTTGGTTTGGCTTTCTGCTTTGTACACACACACACACACTAAATATCGAGGAAAGTAAATAATAGCTGTTATCATACAGTGTTATTTCCTGAAGCAATTTAATTGAACTGTTTTCAAGTCTTACACCAGAAACTAATAACAACACTGATGCAAGCAAATGAAATTTGAGGCTAGGTTCAACTTCCTGGCTTTTCCCCAAGATTATTGGCTCTCTTAGGTGCTCTCAGAGGTATTAATTCGACAGATAATCCAAAGAATGCTGTTCGGTATAAGAAGTATTCTTAATTTGCAAATTGTTCGTGAGTGTTAATGAAATATTTGCTTTTGATGGAAGATGGGAGTGAAGTTGGTGGAACCAGAGAGTATAATCTTGCTACTGTGGCTCAAGTTATGTCCATTGTTAGATGTCAGACAGTGTATAGCAACAACAAGGATATACAAAATGGAGATGGGGTTACAGTCAATGTGTGAAGAGCATCTTTATGGATCCATTAGTCCTACCTATTGAGTCCTACTTATTGAGACCTTATCTGGTTGTGTCATAGATTTAATATGCAGAGATAAAATACATTCTAAAGATAATTTTAGTTGAAAATTTTGTTGTTTTAAGACATTCATTAATTATATTTCTCTCTAACAAACTCTTCAGCAATGAGTTAATTTTACTCTTTAAGGATTTTGCAGTCTCTCTAACCTTTGGATAAATATTTTTTTTTTACCTTCCTACAATACAATCTCCTATTTTACTTTTTATGAATTAGACAAATGAGAATTAGGGAATACATATCACCTTGATGTTTGACATAATCCCTTGATAGCTCGTATGCTATTTTAACTCTCAAAAATCCTAAATGATGTCAACAGGAAGAATCCATTTCTTACTCATCCTTGTATATACATCTCTACACACTAACATAAGCCTTGCATCAGACTTTCCATATTACCTATATAAGTCATTATGAAAGTAGTTTTATAAGCCATTGTTCACAGTTATCTCTGCTGTACCTATAATATGAATAAAGACCTTACATTTTTACCACTGTCAGAGGGGGAAAGCCAGAGCTTTGTCCATTAAGCTGTTTAACTCAGAGTTATCATTCAATTTTCGATTTTGGAAGAATAGCCTTGGGAAAATACTTCTTCCTTAGGCAAGTAATAAGAGAATCTTTTTTATAGAAAAAAAAATGTGATGTGGAACAGATGCAAGAAAAACCAAATAAAGAGAACTCTATTGCAAAGCTTAGGGGATAATCTTTTCTAACTTTGCATGAATAGCTCCAGTTGTCTTCATGCACAGCAGGGTGTGTAGGAGGTGTTTCTTTATACTAATTTATAGTAAAACTCAATCTTTGTTTAGAAGATCAAAGAATGCAAAATCAGAATTGAAGTAAATGCATGGCCTTCAATGAGCTTGCAGGGAAAGAATTTGGTTTACTTGAATTAATCACATGAATGATTAGAAAAGAAGTAATTAATACAGGAAAAAAAGTCTGGAAATATGCATTGTTATTTAAATTCAGAGTGGATCTCACTGAATCTTTTCAATAATCTTAGCTAAGGAGGTTGCACAAAATGGACAAAAATAATCAGAAATAAAAGAAAATAATAAATGTTTTTAGTGAGCAGCTGCAGTATAAGCTAACTACTGTTGTCATTAATTAAAATATAAAAAATATAGAATCCTATCAAAATCCATGAGATTTATCCATTGAGCCTAAGTGCAGAGGTAGATCCTTAGTCTCAGGGCAAAAAGACAAACATGTTAAACAGCTATATTAATTTATTATTTCACTTCTGATAATCAATTGTCAACAACATATTAAAGAAGACTCTGCTCAACTATAAAGAGCAGAACAATTAATTTAAATAAATAGGGAACTTTCTGTTAGCTTTATTGGCCAGTAACTTAACAGGAGATTTTGAGTTTACCTGACTCGCTTTAAAATGTATGGAACATGATGTTACTGTGTTGTTACAGTGATTAATCCCTTATGTATAATTGTATGATGCAGTTTTATACTGTCAGATGTACTGGAAAGATGAAATCTTTGTATTAGATCCTGTACAATGGGATACTGGGCTCCACTGAGGTTCCAGAAGGCTTATATAAATTACTGCCAAATATTTAGGTCCAGAGCTGCCACAGAAAACCCAATGAGGGAATGTCATCAATAGCATGTATTTGCTCTATATAGAAGAGTATCTCTCAAAAGCTGTACTGTTATATATGTTATTATTAAAAATCTATTTTTAAAAGTAGGAGGATTCTAGTCCTTCTGTCCCACTATGTCACAGTTTCACATCACTACAGCTCCAGGGTTGCAGAAGAATGGGAGTTCTCAGCTTTTTATTATAATATACAGGAAACAAACTCTAAAATCCACAATGCCACTCATTTTTTAAAGTGTTAAATAGGAGTCTGTGGTGATTACTTTGGCATAGTATGGCCAAACTAGAAATATGGCTTCTAATCAGGTAAAAGCAGAAGTATTTTGGCTGACCAAGTCAAGCTTGCCCACTGGTATCTTTACTTTCTCATTTTAAGGATTTTCCAGGAAGCACAAGAGCTAGGTGACAGTTTAGGGCTCCAATACAAGATATGAAAATTACCCGGGGGCAGAGCAGCAGCTAGTGTGACTGTCCTGAGCCCAAAGATATTTAGGGGCAGTTACAGCTCAGCCTTTTGCCCAGCACCATGTACCTTTGAAGTACAAAATCTTCTATCAACACCTTGCTGACCTGTGGTTCATGACTAGTTGCTGTACAGTTCTGCTATATGCTATCATTCTTAAGACAAATTAGACTAAAAGTAAATGTTTTCTCCTTTTTTGCATCCTGTCATTAATAGACGTGTCACAAATCACTGTTATATGCAAAAATCCTGTTTATCTTGGCACTATTATTTATGGGTTTTTTGCCATATGTCCTGAATTTTGAATGTGATGTTACTTTTATATATGCCATGTCCCTGTTACGTGAAAAATTAACTTGCTTTTCTGTGGTAGTGCACCAATTAGCCCTTTTACTGTTCTAGCATAGCCTTAAAATGTGTTTTTTCAGAGGTGAGGAGCCCTTGCTAGAGGAGGCAAACAATAGTTAAATTCATAATTTTTGACCAATTTATCAGCGCTGTGTTTCCTAAGAACAAATCCTCTTTCTGTTGAGAACATAAAACTTTTTCATGTAGACTGAAGCTTTTGATTTTTAATATGACTATATCCCTAGTATCTTTTTACTGGTTTCAGTTTCATTGTGAGGTTGCTCAGTGAATCAGACAAAAAAATAACCAAAATCAGAACTGTGATACTAAACAATAACAAGACTTTCCCCCTCCTCCATAGTTTTTAACGTGCTTGTGCTTCAAAGACTTTTTGTGAGCTCAAAACATGGAAACGTATGGAAGGCCCTATTGCTTTAAAGAGGAACATTCAGAGAATTGCAGTTAAGTGTGAACCTACTTAGAGGCCCACAACCCCAAGCCTGGATTTCGTTGAAGAGACAAAAAACTTCATTAGTACTTAGAAAGTACAGTTCCAGCACTCTCAAGGCAAAAATCCAACTTTACTTCTGCTCAAGTGGTATTAGATTCAACAGTTTGCCCCTCACAGTTTATAAAGATTGAATGTTGAAGACATTAAAATAAAATTTAAAAAAAAAAACACCTCTGCTCCTTCTCTTGCTAGACAAAGGAAAGCCTGTTAAGAAGGGAAATCTGTTAGCCTTCAGATCTACTCCAGTAGTCTTCATGATTGAGCTAATTTTCCCCACTACAGGTGTGTATGGACCATGAAACACCTGAAGAAGGACCCTTAATAAATTGCATCCTTTATTTACAGATGGCATGTGGAGAAAATAGGTATATTTTTGTCCTTGTGGGGAGGAGGAATTTATTCTTTTGAGATGAAAGCTGTCCAAGGACCTAGCTTCTTCTGTGTATTGAAAACACTTCATACAAACTAAAAATAATGGTTATAATCTACTGTTATAAACATCTTCCTTTAATAATCAAGGATTCATCTCCATAGTGAAAATAAGTTTTCCACATGTTCTGACTTTGCATCTGAGAAGTGTCAATCTCAGAGGTGCTCTTGTTCTCCTTGTTAGTGCAGAACAGCCGCTGATACTTGGCAATTACTGGTTTAAGGAAGGGTCGGCAGAGATGACAATCTTCTGATCAGCTGCAGCCAGCTGAGTTGCCTGGGAGCTGCTATATTGCCTATTGCCAGGCTGATTGTGGGAAATAAAAAATATGTTTGGATAGTGAGTGCTTTTTTAGGGAAGCAGGCCAGAAAACAGCAATAAATTCACTGGACAGTGTGTTTGCAAATAATGTGATGGATCCTGGTAAAACATAATGAGTGGACTAGAAGTGAGCTTGTTACTGAAAGAAAACAGAGCTTGATCCTTTTGCTGCAATGCCTGAAACTAGAAGTGATACGTGCCTGGTGACTCATGATACCTTTCATTGCCATGTTATGTCAGGATAAGACAGCAAAAATTTTTTACGGTCCTAGTTTAAGACCACCAAACTCATCTGGCTGCTTCAGAATCTAGATATGAGTCCTAGACAGTCAATTCATTTCACAAATCAAACTTCAAAGAAGCCTTTGCTGAGTGTTTACATTACATTTGAATTTTGTTATTGAGTCTAATGCCATTGTGGAAAAGATGAAAACAGATGAGATGTGACAGAACTTAAAATACTTTGTTTGCATTGCTGTGAGAGAGGGAAAATTGCATTTAGATTACTTCTGATGGATGGACGATGTTTCTGTAGGTTTTGTCACTGTGAAAGCTGACAGATATTTCTATTTTAAGGCTGACACTAAAGGTGAAAAGCCGAGAGCTGTTATCAGGAGAGAAAGAGCTCGCACAACCTCTTTATAAACTGAATCATCAGAAAAAAATGTGTTGTTCATCTCGCTGCATAATAATGAAGCTTTTAACAATGTTCATCTGACACTTTTATGTGGTTTTGAGACATGCACTGCTCTACTTATAAATGTGCTCAGGTCAAGTGGGAGCTCATCACCCTACCTTTGCCTAACTTGATGTACCTGCTAAACATAAAAAGGGGTTTTTTGCTTCTCTCTAGCTGCATTTACTCCATTTGAGACTGAACCTCATCCTTCTGTCTTTCTTTCTGTACAAGGGTCTATCTAATATTCACATTTGGTTTCTATGGGATCTGAGTTAATCTATGACAATGTAGATAAGTGAACAGTTTTGATAGAAAAGCAAGCTATAGCTCTGATGCTCTTCACTGGGTAGATGGTGTCTACTCCCTGTCAAGGTGCAAGAAAGTGCAAGAATCAAGGGAGCTCCCTATCCTGTGTTGTCTATAACAAAGTACAGTGGCAATCTTGGAGACATGCAGAGTGTTATCACAGCTCAAAGGGGCAGCTGAAAAGAAGCAGGTAGGAGACAGATGCTGGACCGTATGTATTTCCTGCTTTCAGGTTACTGCCTGGTGAGCTTTGCCATACCATCCCAAACACAACATACAGCACATGTAGCCTTCCCAGACTGCAGTTTATCCAGGGGCAAGTTGAGTCATTGCTAAGTAAAATGTTAATTTGGGCCTGATTGATCTACACCTACCTTCAAAATATACTGTGCCAAGTACTAAGTGCCTCAGAACAGTATTTTCCTGATTGTTAAACTCTGTCAAATGATTTTCACCCTGAGACTTGAGAAAAACTCTCTCTTCTTTGGGTGTGTTGAACTGTACTGCACGTACTTTTTAGAATTCTGGGTAGTGACCTAAATTAGAAAGAAATCTTCAGTCCTTGATTACATCAAAACATCAATTATTAATAGCTTTTAATCTAACTTTATATACAAGTACCTGACATATATGAAAAAATTGAAACAATTTCTATAGCATTTTGCTTGAAACTCATCCTGAAGCATAGTCTTGTTTTCAGATCACTAGCATTTAAGAAATAAACTCCATAAACCCAAGAGAATTTATAATATGACATGCAATTAGGAAAGAATAAGTCCTCCAAGGAGATGATTACTCCAGTTTTGTAATTTTTTTTTTTTATGAAAAAGATGTAATCATTTGGCTCTCTCATGTATCTTGTTTTGATAGCTCAAATAATAAAACCCACATTAACAGACAAACACATTTCTACATCTCTAGTGACATGTGAATGACTACATATTTAGTCAGACTGCTTTGTTCCCATTCCTACAGATGTCAGTGAAGAATAAGATTAAGCAAATCCAATACATGGAGGCCTATTTTGTGAGTGCAATACACTGCTTTGTAGACCTTATAAATAACTATATACTTTATTTCTCTCATTCAGAGGCTGGGTAACAGAATGTAATTTTTCTTTTGAGGAAAAGACAGTGGGACACTATTTCAAAAGACTGATTCTTTTGTGAAGAGGCTGACTAGGTGACAGGTTTCGCGTTTTTTCTAACGATTTTTTTCTTTCTTTTTTTTTTTAATTTACTGTGAAGGAGTCCATATGATAGATGAAACTCCAATTTCTGCCCTTTCCTAGCTACATGAAACTGATGTATTTCTGCTACAGGTGACAGCACTTTCCTCTCAAACATTATTGACTTGAATGCACTCACAGAGGGGAGGTACTCCAGGCACATACCGTCTTCTTCCATTTGACTATGCACCATTGTGTGCAAGCAGGTGCTGTAAAGGACTCAACATATTTGCTGACTTCAATGGAATTTACTCTTGCTCAGAGATTTTCTTGTAGGACTAAGCCCAAGTATTTTGAGTATATTTTGTTTAAATCCTCTTTTTCACAGCTAAGGTAGATTTTGTTGTAGAAAGCTGAGAACAGAGTCAGCATAAGGAATCACTTCTACACCTCTTGCTTGCTCTCTGCGTACGGTAGACTTACTTAGAAAAATTAACTGACAGCAACCAGGCAGCTCTGACTTAAGTTTTGTGCATTGCCTGGGAAATTTGTTAATTCTGCCTTAATATTTCTCTCCCAGACTATTAATTAATATAGTGGATTGAGCCCACCCAAATATAAAAAAAAGTGTGGTGGTGCAAAGGCTATATATTGTTTTTTCTTTGCATGAAAGAAAAGTGTGTGTACTTGGATTGAAATGAGTCTTCACAGAGATTTCCCATATGATTCCTGACACTAATATGTATCTAGTTTTGCATAGTTTCTCAACTTTTCAAATGTTATTGAATACAACCACTTGCATCTATGTCCATAAGCAGCTTGTCTCATCCAATCTTTTTTTCAGTGGAGTTTTTCCTTACAAGTATGCTCCATTTATTTGATTGTACCACTTCCTCCTCTTTAAACATAAGCATAAGACTAAACATATTGAATCTCTGACAAGACTGCTAGATGAATAATGTAATAAACGCTGCTTTTGTTTGATTGCCAGTCATGAGACAGTTCATTGCAGAACTTTCACCCACCCTTGAACTTCTCTCTGTTAAAAAAACAACCAAACCAAACTCATACAAAGTAAACCCAACCAAAATTTACAACAACCAATATGTAGTAACTAGCTAGTTTGGAGTCTACAAGGGCTATGGATTTACCTGTGTGATCCTCCTCAGTGTACTGTGAACATATGTCAGCAGCATACATTTTCATTACGTCTGTGACACCCTAAACACCATGGATTTGTCTGAAAGTCTGTTTTCTTATGTTATATAACTTGTTGTACCAAATAAAGCTCGCATATAAAGAAAAAAACTATACTGGAATAATGGCATCTTTTCTCTAATCTTAGTAGCAGATGTTTAGTGACATAAAGAGTTGGGGTTGGACAGAAGTTGTATGAAGGAGTTAGAGCATCTTGCAGTGGTTGGAAAGGTCTGAATGGGTACGGCTGTTGTGTGTGGGGCTTTTTGTTTCTCTTGTTTAAGAGAAAAGATAGGGTCTGCTGAGCTCTGTTTTCAAAAACTTAGAAGTTATGGTTTTATAGAGGACAATGGGTTCTTTGGTGAGAAGTTAAATGGTGAAACAGGAAGAGTAGAGTGTAGCAGCTGGACAGATGAAGTTAGGGAATAATTCCCATCAGACCATTTAAACTAAAATGAGCTTCCATTCTGTGCAGGCTTACTGTGTTTCAATGGTTTCACTATATTGCAGAGTTAATTAAGGATTCTTTTTTTTTTTTTTTCCTCCTGTTTGTACTAAAATAGCGGCACTCTTCACAGAGTCATAGAAAAGTAGGAGTTGGAAGGGACCTTTAAAGATCATCTAGTCCAACCACCATGTCAAAGCAGGTCGATCTAGGTCAGGTCACACAGGAANAGTTCCCTGTCCGTCTTGAGCTGGGGAGCCCAGAACTGGACACAGGGCTCCAGATGAGGCTTCATCAAGGCAGAGGAGAGGGGAAGCAGAACCTCCCTCAACCTACTGCCCAATGGCTCATTGTTAGTTTATTGTCAACCAGCACTCCCAGGTCTCTCTCTGCAGAGCTGCTCTCCAGCAGGTCAATCCCCAGCCTGTGCTGGTGCATGGAGTTGTTCCTTCCCAGATGCAAGACTCTGCACTTACCCTTGTTGAACCTCCTGAGGTTCCTCTCTGCCCAGCTCTCAAGCTGGATGAGATCCCACTGAATGGCAGCACAGCCTTCTGGGGAATCAACCAGTGCTCCCAGGTTGGTGTCATCAGCCAACTTGCTGAGAGTACTCTCTGGCCCCTCATCCAGGTTGTTAATGATAATGTTGAACATAAATGGCCCCAGAACCGATCCCTGTGGAACTCCACTGTCCACAGGCCTCCGACTTGATTCCACTCTTCACATATTTATTTTAATGTGGCATTTGTATCAGAGACAGATTTTACATTAAACATCATAGTAAATTAATCTTGACTTATTGGGTTACAGCCACTTGTGTTTGCATACACATACTCTTTTAATAGCTTTCCGGCCTACCCAAAAACTTCAGAGTCATTTTTATACTGAGACCATCCTGAAAATATCAACAATGTGCTGTGGTGTTTGTGTGGAAATTTAGACTCTACAAAAATTAAAAGAATAATGGACTTTACTGACCTCTTCATTTACTGTTTCATCAGAAAAATTGTAGTTCACCAGAAAAACCTGTAATGGGGTAATCATCAAAGATTTTTCCCATCAAGCAGAAAATACTTACTGAACAAGTTTTACTGTTTTCTACATCTGCAGACACTTTTTTCTTTTTTATTCAGCCAAATCTTCAAGGGAAGAGAAATGCTTCTAAAAAGTTTCTATATAGAGAGTACTTTGGTGACCTTTAAAATGCTTAGAAAAGCTTGGGTAGAACACTAATCCCCAAAATATTGCAGCGGTCTTTGACAGTGGGGTATGTTTTAACCAAAGTATCACTTTGTTTTTATTTCTGAAGTTTTAAGCTTTCCTCAGAAAATAATTGACATATTGTGTTCCCACGGTGTATTTGCCAAAATCATTTTACAGTCCAATATTTTGTCCCATTTAGTTGTGGCAGTACATTGAATCAGTAAGATTTTAAAAAATTCTTTTCTTTGACCCCACTTTTTTTAAGGCAACAGTAAGTACTTGCTTCAGTACTTAAAAGGATAATCCAGAGAACTACCACCACATGGAGTATGGGGAAACTTTAGAGATGAAACTGAAATATTTTCAGTTGATAAAATGTCGTACACACTAATACTGTTCAAAGAAAGGGTCTGGTAAGAAACAGATCACAGAAACAAGAACCTCTTTTAGAATTAGGTGTCATATCTGACTTTATAAGTGACCATTAAATAAGTTCTTTATTCTGCCTACTAAGGCCTTGTACAAGGCTATTTTTCCATTTGTGTCCTGGAATTGCTCCAAATGTAGACAGGTCTACGACTGAAACTACTGCAGAATGTAAGCAAAAAAAAAAAATAGACTGTTGCTCCAAACTAACGTTTTAATGTTTACCTATTAGGACTGATCAGCTATTTTCTATTGCTGAGGAAAATCCAATTGTCAACTAGAAAGGGGGAAAGACCTTCCAATATTTGAAAAACATATTTAGAACAGAGAAGGAAAAAAGGTAAAGAGCTGAGTGTGCTATGGAGAATGTATGTTGTCCATCCTGAATGTTCAAACAGTCTTCATACCAGTGAGGCTGTTACCCATTCCAGTGAGGAATGATGTCTGGAGCTTGCTACGTGTTCAGGAGACCTTCTCTGTTAAGAGAGCTGCAAGGATGTGGGAAGGTGAAAGGAGATCCAATCTAGCAGGTCCTCCCAAGTAACCTTGGAAACTGTCTGTGAACCTCTCCATTCCTTTTCTTTTACAAATAAGTAGCATATTTGAGCCCTGTACAGTGTGCTTCACAACTTTCTCTAGCTGCTGGAATGACATTTGAGTATTTCTTAATAAAGAAGACATTTCTAGACAATAGGCTTGGCTCATGTGAACCTGCAACTTCTTGCCAGTATCTCATCTTTGCCTGGGGAGAAACAAATTAGTACTGCAGTATGTGTGAAAATCAAGGACTCTGCCTTCCAAGTCACAAATACTGGACTCAAGCAATGTGGCAGCAAATTTATCTGCTCCAATCTTGAGCGCATTGGTAATTTTGTGAGAATTCTTCAGCTTCGTGTAAGTATAACATATGTGACAGTTAAAAATTCCTGCAGGATGAGCCTTTCCTGGAGGTGGGGCAGGAAAGACTCTGCCTGGATGAACAGGCCTAGATTTTTGTCCATAGCATAGTCCAAGCAGGGACTCAGTGCTCCTGTACAAAGAGTTTAATTTTAAAGAAACAATTAGCTCTTGGTGGTTCCTCTGCTCACTGTTATAAGAGAAATAGACCTCTTTTGCTATTTAAAAAATAATTCATTTATTTCTTCAGATTTATTACTTGCAATGAAATAAAACAAAGCCACTTGTTAAAATTACAGAACCAGTAAACCCACCTCATACCATGCCCAAATTTACAACACCAAACCTGTAGGAACTAGGTAGTTTTCAGTCTACAAGAGCTATGGTTTTCCTTGTGTGACTCAGCTCTCTTTAAAGTGACAATTTATCATGATAACTAAGGAGTTTATTAGTTCAAGGCATAACTGAAACAACAAAGACAAGTGACTGATTCTTAGGGCTTAACTTGCTTTCCTTGTAAAGAAAAAAAAACAGGAAAGCTAACACATATTTTAACTTCTAAAATTCATTCTTATTTAAAAATACGTGTATATTTAGGTTTTTTTAAGTTTTTTTTAATGGAAAAACAGTAATTTTCTTACATCATAGTATTTTTCATTTTACTGTGACTGACTATGCATGATTTTCAATACAAAGCTGTGTGGCATATTTCTGTTTAATCTGGTTTTAACAGTCTAGTGCTACCAATATTATTAAGCAGAAGCTCAAAGAAGAAAGTTGAGAGAAAATACAAATAAATACTTGCAACTGCATAAGAGTTCTTGCCTACAGCAAAATATGAGTGTGTGACCATCAGACAGATCTAAAAGTTCTACTGTAGTGGGTCTGGGATGGTAGTGATTTTCCACAGTAGCTCTTGCAGTGCTGTGCTTGTTGTTGATATCAATATTATGACTACCACTTGCATAACATCAAGGCTGTCCCTCCAGCATTCCTTCCCCCACCTTCACCAACAGCGGTGGGTGGGCACAATCTTGGGAGGGACTATGGCTGGGACAGCTGACCCAGGCTGACCAAGGAGATATTCCATACCATATGACGTCAGCTCAGTAATATAAACTGGGGGAGAGGAGCAGGAGGGGGAGGCAAGATTCATTCTGGGCCTTCCAAAAGCAACCGTCACGCGTACTGAAGCCCTGCTTCTCGGGAGGTGGCCGGACATCACTGCTGATGGGAAGTAGAGAGTAACAGCTTTATCTGCTTCGCTTTGCTTCTCGCGCGTGCGCGGCTTGGCTATCTCTATATTAAACTGCTTTTATCTTAACCCATGAGACATTTGTCTTAATTTCTCCCCTTCTCTGGCTTGCTGAGGAGGTGGGTGATCAAGTGGTGTGGTGGGTGCCTGGCATCTAGCCAGGGTCAAACTACCACATCTACCATAGTGAATTATACAGTCTTTGTGCACAATACACAAGTGGTTCCACTTCTTAATCCTTATATTGTACTACTGAGGTAAACAGTCTTACAAATGCTTGCAGTTTTACTTTGAGTTTTGTGATAGTTCCTCTTCTCACTGTCCCAAATTTTAGTGACTCTTATCCTTCCCTTGAAGAAGAGGAAGCACTGGTAGTGAGAATCTTGAAGAAATCTTAAACCAAAGAACCAAATGAAAGTGACCCAGACATTTTCTTTTACAAAAGGTTTTGTCTTGAGGCATTTGCTGTGTGTTATTGTTTAGAAACAGAGAATGCCACATTCAATAGAGATGTGAAGTCTTATCCTTAACAACCAGTCCTTCAATGTAGTATGTGGCTGCCCAAGTGATGCTTTCATTTTCAGAAGAGTTGTCAGAGTTAGTGCACTGTGGTGGTTTGTCCCTGGCTGGGTGCCAGATGCACACTGTTCTATCACTCCCCCTCTTAAACTGGACAGAGGAGAGAGAAATATAGCAAAGGGCTGATGATCAGAGATAAGGACAGGGAGATCCCTCAGCAATTACTGTCACAGACAAAACAGACTCAAGTTGGGGAGAATTGATTTGATTTATTAATGAACAATCAAAACAGAGTAGGGAAAATGAGAAAATAGAACTTAAAACAAATCCCCTTACCCCTCTATTCTTACCGGGATTCTCCCTCCTCCCTGCCAGTGGCACAGAGGATGGGGCATGGGGGATGTAGTCAGTTCATTACAGATGGATTTTGCTGCTCCTTCTTTTCAGGGAGAGACCTCATCACATTTCCCACTGATACAGCATGGGGTCCTTCCCACAGGAAATAGTCCTTCATGAACTTCTCAAATGTGAGTACTTCCTGCAGGCCACAGTTCTTAATGAAAATTTAGCAAATGTGCAGCAACTTTTCCTCCTTCTCAAATACATTATTCACAGAGGTGTTATCCCCATCACTAGTTGGCCAGGCCTTGGTCAGTGGCAGGTCCATCTAAGAATTGACTGTCGATGGCCCTGTCAGCTAAAGGGGAAGCTTCTAGTAGTTCTTTGTTTAAAGAAGTCAGCTCTGTAGCCACTTCTGTAGCCAGCCTCTGTAACCACAAAATCTGCCCAGATAAAACCACCACATGGTCTCTTACTCACCTGGTGGGAAATGATCGATAGGAGACTACCATCTGCAGCACAAGGACTGATATAATTTTGCAAAGACTGATGCCTAACATAGAAGGAACTGCAAGACCCAGTGTGACAAAATCTATCATTTTGCATATATCCTATACTGGCTGCTGATCTGTACCAAAAGGCAAGCATGAACCAGAAACAAAATCTTTGTCTGAGCCATGCAGAAGTTGCAGTGAGATTGAAGTTAAGTTGTAGTCAGGCTATCTAAATAAAGGATTAAATGTTTTCAGTGTACTTGGCTTTTTGTTGCTGTAAAACCACTTTTTCTTCATAGAAGAATATTAATGCAGTTCAGTATCCTTAATATTTCAGAGATTATAAGAGGTAGGACTGTAACTTCTCTATTTGCTGGAAAATACATGTGCACTACAAATTGGAACTGAAGACTCTGTCTATTTCATGGAGATCATCTTCTAACTTGATATTGGCTGCTTTTTTCTTTTCTTGAAGAAGCAAGCCAGTAATGGACTGGTGTAATTATCAATACATTAATCATCGTTTCGAAAGTCCTTGGATGACCTGGAAGCAATTAACCTTATCCGTGGAAAGGGATTCCAATTGCTTTTATGTTAGCTCTTCAATTTGTTTCTAATAAGCTTGTTGCAAATATTCAAGGAGAAGCAGTACCATATTGTTCTCTTCATTATATTGTTCTCTTCACCATATTGTTCTTTCTGTTCAGTGCTTTGCAATAAAACCAAAGTAATGTTTCTGAAAATAGATAGCTCTGGATATGTGTTAAAACTTACAAAAGATCAAAAGTAGTCACAATGCGTGGCCTGGCTATTTTATGAATCAACAGCAGGGAGCTACAGGAGACAATCTTTTCTGTTGAAAGAGAATCAAAGCAGTGTTTGAGAAATCATTTTATGAGAACAGAGAAATCTCTGGCACCAAGCAGCATTGTCCCTTTGTAGTCAATACAGATGCTCTAGGTCATAGTTATCTATGACTTGAAACTTTCCAGTTTAAGGACCTAGATATGAAGAGCTCATGAAACAACACTGGTTGTGCTGTTAGCTTTTACACCTAGACTGTACCACCATAGTGCTTCAATGACAGAAACCAAAGATTTGTTAATATAAATTTGATTTTAGAGAGAAATGACAAATGCTTAGGATGTACTTGCTTAATTAATAAGCGGTGTGTGTATCAATCTGCAGCTAGAGCCTGGGACTGCACGGCATGATCATTTTGTAGCCTGATTGCTTTATTCTTGTAAGTTCAGGGAGAAATAAAACAAGGCTTTTGCAATGTGCATTAGCTCACACTCAGCTTGAAAAGGCTGCCAGAGAGGGGGAAATGCATGTTTCTCATTTTAGAAAGCCTAATGTACCTGTTCAGTCAAAACAGCTTAAAATATTCATTGTCTCAAAACATATAACATATGTTATTGTTACTTATAACAAGCAAAGATTAAGTAGGATTGTCAGGAGACAGATTATTAAGTTTTTCTGTCAAGAATTAGTTCTTATTGCAGACAGCCAAGTGAATTTCCTTGCTATGATACATAGACTTCTCCAAAGCATAAACAAATCCCATCTTCTGTTGCAATATCCAAAATTATCTGGGAGTCATTCTGCTCCTCACTTTCTGAGCACCATTTGCTGCCTTCTTTTTTGTCAGTACAGGAGCATAGAAAGTGAGCAGTTGGAGATAAGTGGGCTATCTTCTTGCTCTTGTGGTAAGGATTTGAAGCAAGATCCAGACTTTTCTAAGAGTAAAGCCTAGCTAAATTCTTTGGTCCAGAAAGATGCAATATGTGAGCAGCATGTTGCTAGTACCTAAGAGCAACAGTTCAACAGGCCCTTTCTCTCCTTGTAAATAGGATGTTCTGGTGTATATTTCCCCAAGAGAGTTTCTTCTGACTACTCTCAAACTTGCAGTTAATTACTGTTCTTCCCACAAGACATATAATGTGTGTATTTCACCTGCACATATTTTGCTACAGCAAGACCCTGACTCCTGTCAAAGAATGACATAGATCTTGGAAGTTCACCTGCGAGCCCTGTCATTCTTATTTGCATAAACTCGAGTAAGAGAATTCTTCTTAAAATATTCTGATCTTATCTTGGACTGACCCAGCAGAATTAGGAGGCTTAACTACCTTCCTGGATAAGGATTGGCACCTCAAAAATTAATATACTGGCTGCTTAAGGCTTACCTGGCCAAAGTGCACTCTGAACCTAGTTTAGTTGGTTTGCCAGGGCAGAAATTCCAACAGTGAGCCCAGGATGCTCAGACTTGTATCGCTTTGAAACAATGCTGCAAAAGTCAGGACATGGGTACAACCACCAAATTCTGCTACATATAGTGAATTTTGTTATATACACACATTGAGCATGTAGTCCCAGGCAGTAACATTTTGTGCTAACAGCTCTCATGTGATGTGTGTACATCTGCACTGAAGGAAATTGCTGAAGATAAATGCTAGCTCTGTACATCCTGAACCACATGGAAATTTCTTGGTTTCAAGAGTGGTGTGTGTGTTTACACCCAGGAAGCTGTTCTTCTAAGATATTTCCACACTGTTTACACCCTCACAGATTTCTGTTAACAGCAATATTCAGCATATAAGTATTATCTGGTTAATTGAAAAACACAGTTTGATTTAGTGTTGGGAGAATTACCGTGAGAGAGGTTTGGTGGATACAAACTTTCAGATATTCTAACACTCTCCTCCTATCACTACCACTAGAGCCCGTGAGAACTGTCTGCATTTCTGCATTTGGGTTTTGGCTTTTCATAATGCCATTGTAATGATAAAGTTTAATACTGTATGTGAGAACATGTGAGAAATGGAAGTTCTTGCAGAAACCAGTAGAGAAATAACAAAGTTTATGCCAAGGACATGTTTTTCTAGTTTGGGACAAAATACTTAACTTTTGGGTTTATTATTTGCCGCTGTTGTTGTTTTTTTTCTTTTAAGCATACATAATCTGATATGTTTTACCATTTTAATAATCCCTCAATATGAAAAAAAAGGGGAAAAAAAAGATAAAAAGGAAAATTCCCAAATTTTCATATTGTGTAAAAATCTGACCTTGTCATCTCTTGATCAAATGTTGCAAAGAAGTGGGCTGTGGCAGAGGTGTAATCTTCTTTGTAAATCATGTTTTTTGTGTCTTCTCTTCATTCCTTCACAGTAAATCAGGCATGCAATTCATTCTTTTGTTTGGACAGTTGGTCTTCTAATTAAGAAGCAGGTGATTATTTCTGCACCAAATGGTTCTCCTTTTGTGTATCTTCCTACTCCCTGTGAGGTTAATACATATTGAAATGAGACATGTCTGTGCACAATTAGGAGAGCAAATAACACCAGAACAGAGGGAAAGGGAAACAGAACAATTGTCAAAGCTCATCCTTAGTATCTGTAAGATAAGGGATACAGTAAACTAAACTGTGTCTCCATGGTTGAGCTGCTGCTCACTACAATCCAAACAACTTCTGGAGTTGATCTTACTGGACTTTGTGGGGATGGACATATGTTACATACATACATAAACTCAAAACAGAAATAAAACTAAATGTAAGGACAACTCAAGAGCAATACACTCCAACCTAACTGGAAGGCAGCAAGCATGCTGTGCCCCCATTAGGTATCCCACAGATGTGAAGTGATGTTGCATAGGTTTCTGGCTGGAAAAGGGATAAGGAGACAAACTAATCTTTGGAAATGTCTAATAAAATATGCTGTGAATAAACATCTGTAAGATGCTTATTATTCTTTTAATCCTAAATTCTCAAATACTCTTATCAGATTGTTAAGTGTCAAAACACATGAAACATTCTTGTTTTAGAAAGGGAAATCTTGAGTTCCACAGGGAACTCAAGGAAGAGCAGTAGCCTGGACAGTGTAAATCTCTTGTTCTAACTACCTTTCCTCTAGAGGAGTAAGTTGTTCAAGTTGGCATTAATGATCTGGGATGAGCTACATTTCATCTACATCCAGAGCCTGAATATTCACTAGTGAAAGAAGGAAACACAGAGCAAAAGCTTGTGTTCATGCATGCTGATACCACACTCTCTAGGTATGCTTGTCTTTTCTCATTTTAAATATACAGAAGTATCCATTGTGATCTGATTGTAAACCAACACAGATTAGTGTTAAAGAATTATACCAGAAGGAAAACTTGCCTTTCATACTTTCATTCATTGAAATCACTCTCTAGTTCATTTTATTTGTCATTGTCTTTTGTGCCACCATTTGTTTGACATGAATGTTGTTTAACTGATGATGCTTTTTTCTGACCAGTGGAAGGGTGCAGTCTAGGCTGAAATGCTGGTTCCGGGATTACTTAGAATTCATATGATTAGTCATTATGGAACAATAGGAACAGGAACAAAGACCATTACAAAACTTGCAAGTGAATAGTCTCTCCCTCCTCATGCCGCCCCCCCCCCCCCATTCAAATTTCAAAGCCCAAATTAAATTTGAAAGGAGAGAGCAGAAAGGAGGAAATGTAGGGTTTAGGGTAGATATAGTGGTATATAGGGCCTGTAAGAGTCTTCATGCTGTGGAAGTGCTTGCACAATGGAGTATCTTGAGGGCAAATTAAGTATCTTGAATTTTGTGAGGGCTTACATAAAACTCCTCACATTATATGAGACTCTTCTATGGGACTCAATTTTTATGAGTTTTTACTTCTTCGAATAATAATAAGACACCAGAATGCTCACATTAAAATAGGACAGATGAAGTATAGAAAACTTCTGGAGATCTTTTAAATAAAATATATTTATAATTACAAGCAAGGTTTGTATGAGCTGCAGCATCTCTTCTCCAGTTCTATCAGACTAAAAGACCAGTCAAAGTTTCAGGATCAAAATCCTTGTATTTGATGTCTTGTATAAATACATGTCACTATTATGAAACTTATGTATTAATTCTAGAAATGGAGATCCAAAAGGAGATTTTAAAAAAATCTGATTGACATTATTTGAAGATAAATATAATTACAAAATGACAGCAACAAGCTACTAAAAATTGAGCAGCCTTAATAAAAAGTAAGAGAGATTAGGAAGTTCTGGCAGGAATTTCTGATGTACTGTGAGCACTCCATATGCTCTCTGCTTAAGATCCCTTAATTGCTGTGAGCACTGCGCCAGGAAGGCACCAAGCCTCCTCATTGCTCATTGTAGGAGTGTTTGATGGTTGCCAGACCATCAGAATATATTTCTCTGAGAGAGATTTAACTATCCTCTAAGTGAGATTTCAAGGGATGTTTTCAAATGCCCCACTTGGTCTCTTTAGTGATCTGTACAGTTTGGGAAAAATGACAAGCTTTAAGATATTGAATAGAAAACTCTCTGTAACCAAATAAAATCGGATGATTTTAATAGCTATGCAAAGGAGGAAGATAACATACTTTTAGAAGCTTCAAACGCTGTTTGGGGTTTTTTTTATAGCAATGTGTGTGAGTAGCTCTTTGCAACAACTCCTGCTGTTCCAGTGCCTTTTTGAAGGACTCCCAGTTTTCTCCATGTTACTGGGCTGAGTTCCACCCTGAAGAAGCAGAGAGAAGGCTTTTGTATCTCACATTCACCTTATTGCACAAATATATACTGGGATGTCAAAAGTCTAAGTCATGGTAGCAGCAAAAGACAGTTCTACTTGGCCACAAGCTCTAGCTACAGTTCTGGTTTAACAATGTGTATAATAAATCAGAATTAGGAATATAAAGGTGCTCCTTATTAGTAGAGTGAAACTATGTTAAATGGATTACCAGGAAAGTTAAAAACAGAAAAAAGAAAAAAAAAACTCAGGAATAGGAGTAAGCTGAAAGGGAAGGCACAGAAACACAAGATCAGCATGCAAAAAGAGTAGGTTCAGAAATAAGTCAGTCTTGTAGTTAAGCTTATAGGAGAAAAAAATCCCAGGCCCCCATCATTCTGTGATAAGCAGCTGAGATCATGTTCTAATATATCATGTAGTTTTTGGAGTGGTCTCTTGAAGTGATACAAACCTGCATATATCAATGGAGTCTGTTTTAGTGGCTGCACATTCAACAGAGGTTCCTGTTCAGTGTCCTCTTTGAGAGGTCTACTTAGAGAACTAGTTTCTGTGTTTTTCAACAGATATCAGCTGTCCACACAACTTGAACAATTTATTCATATGATCATAATTTTTTATTCCTTTAAAAGTAGTGACTTTGAAAAACACTTGGAGGTACACAAACTGCAAACATTCAGAATTACCAATAATGTTTTTGTGAGTCTGGTTACCTGGGTGATTTGTAGACTTTGTTCCTTACCCATTTGTTATTTATAAAAGGTGTACTCTTCACCTTTTCTTAAGAAATCTAGTCTTAGATGTCTGTGGGCTTTTTTATTGTGAGAATACCCACAAAAGAGTGAGCTGTAATGCAACTGTAATGCAGCAGCTAGAGAGGAGGAGAGACCCTCCTAAGAATAGTTGAGGGGCTGGTGTTCAGCTCAGATGAATAGCTTCTCCAGACTTTTAAATAGCACATAAGTCATTATGATGGCAGCGAGGCACAGTAAAGGCTGCTTTTTCTGTTCTGATTGTCTTTGTTTATTATGAGGGATCTGAGATTATGAGAATCCCTCACCTTTTCAAAAAGACACACACAAGAAAATAACAATCTTTCTCAATTATTTCCTGAACACTAACTGAATGTTGAAACGGTGGACCTATGTACTTGTGCTGATACTTGTAAGAAGCAGGACTGAAGTGAATAGAGTGGGCCTGAATTTTCCAGTGCACACCTCTGTCCAACTGTCTCTCAATGCAAATTTATGACTGTATGTCTCTGGATAACTTACTAGTACTCACCAGTCTACTTCAACCAAAGAGATGTATTGGAGAGGTTCCCCCTGCTTTATTGGACTAGAGGAATGTATTCTTTCCTCTACAACACTTCTGTTGCTTAATAAATACATTAATTTTCAATTGCCTCTAAGTTATTCAGGAGCAGGAAAAAATAAGGTTGTGTAATTCTATCATTGAGAAGAAGTGTTGAAGAAATTAAGCCTTAGAGTGCTGAAAATCATACAAGTTTGTAGTAAAAGTATGATTGTTAATTCTTAAATTTTATTGCATGTTACCATATTACAATATCAAGCATTGTTTCATTTCAATAAGCTACTTTAGGAGATGTTTGCCACGATTAGAAATTAGCAGCTCTATGAAAATGGAAAACAGTGTTCTGCCTTTATCTAGTGACTGCCTTTGTACTGTTTCTTCTAGAATGAGATTTTACTACTAAAAAGAATGTTCAGTCATTTTCCAAACACAGTTTTAATCAAGTATTGTGCAGATTTTGACTGGTTTTCTTATTAGCTAGCTCTGCAGACTTTCTGTTGTAATACATGTCAGCTGAATCCCTTAATCAATGAGTTTTCAATAACCTCATTGAATGTAGCTGAAAAATCCACACAAATCAATAGCCTAGTCCTGAGTCCCTGTGAGCTTGGACAACAGCTTGCCTGCAATTCCATCCAGTTCAAATGAATTTCAGGGATAAACAGCAAAAGAAAACACAGTGGGTGGTACCAAGAGTAATCATGCCTTGACCAGGTTTCCTGACTATAAAAAAGTCACTTCAAGGAGAAATTAATGATCCCTCTGTGCTGACCTCTGCAGACAAACAGCTGTTCACTCACCTACTGATCAAACTACCCTGTCCCTTGGTTTACATTTCAGGGGGGAGATCCTCTGTCCTGACCACCAGCTGTTACTGTTATCAACTATCTCTGTGGTATACTTTCTGAAAAGCCAAAGGAACACAATTTGGTTTCCAGATAGCCACTGAAGCTGAATATTGAACCCTGAACTGCACCTTTTTTTTACCCTTCATATGTGTGGACTTTGTTTTTTTCCTTATTCTGAGTAGTGTGTAACAAAATCCTGTATATTTCTATAACTGATTTATAATACATACAATATATGTGTAATTCTATAACAGTGTTTTAAGAAGTTGACTATTTGCTTACTGAACGTGACAATGTCCATTGCCTCGCAAAACTAATATAGATTTCAGACAGATTGTTCCACTGACCACTCAATTTCAGCCCGCCTAGCCAGGATGGAGGCGCAAAAGGTCCAAGATGGCTGGTGAGGAATACTGCAACACCAGCCATGGGTACGGTCTACAAGAGCTAAGAGATTGAGCTAGAGCTAACTTTCTCATCTGCTGGAAGTCTATGCTGGGCTCCAGTCAGACCAAGGACAGAGTGCCACCTACTGAAACACCACTGCCAAGCAGAGTTCTGCAAGAACGTCTAAATCTAGGAACGTCTAGGAAGCCGGGGGTTAGTTAGGTAGTAGCTGGGTGAGCTGGAAAAGCCCCAGACCTCCACAGGTCTACTACTTTTAGATTGTTCTGAAGGTCTTACTTGCCAACTCTGTTTCCCCAACATATCATTAATATTGCTGATGTGGCTAGCACTAGCTCAGCAATTGTATTTCACAGAGCAATGCTATATAGTCCAGCTATGAAAAAGATTGTATAAAAATATGCTAAATGCTCTGGAAAGAGCCCTGCAGAAGAGAGAGGCCAGCTCCTGTGGTGCTACCTCATATGGCAGATCAGCAGCATTCTTTTGCAATAAATGTATTACCCCATATTAAAAATTCAGCACTAGTTTTTGTACATGTGCGTCTGTAAATCTTGCCTGGCTGTAGTTTGGCTGCAGTCTGATGAGCTCCTGTGCTAAGCTTGGCAAAGTAGATAAGCTGAAGCACATGATGACAGTTGCAGTGTGGCAGGGCAGGGACATCAACATGTGAAGAGATACATTTTCCAGTAAGAACATGCACCAAAGTATGAGGATAGGCAAACAGCAGTAAATTAAGTAATTAATCACTGTCAAAGGAAGTAGCTTGTGAAACTCATAAATCGTGCTGTATTGTTCCAGGAAATCAGAATTTGGCATGATCTGGTCAGTCTGCTCATAATTTGAAAGAAAAAGAGTAAACTAAATTTTACTTCATATAATGTGTGAATTGTTTACTAAAGGTTTGTTACATTTTCATATCACTGTACCGTTACATAAGATTCTCTTGCATCCATCATCATTCAGTGTATCATAAACTTGAATATATTTAATACTGTGGTAGAGAGACTGAAATTGTCAGAAAGGGAGTTTATTAAGTATAACAAAACAAAATTACTAAAGTCAGTCAAAGTTATTGAAAGGGAGATATCCTCTGTCACTTTTAAAGATGGCTTGTGTACCATTCTGTCTTCCTTATTAGTGTTAAGTACAAACACAACTTACTGTATCTTACCTGCAAATATCTAGCACAATTACACCTAAATTATCTTGACCCTTCCTTTTGATCAGCTGTCTTTGCTATTACTTTTTGGATAATGTGTGGAAGATGTCTTTTATGACTTGTTTTCATTGTACTTGGTGTTATACAATGAACCAAGAAAGTATGTATTTATTCAGAATGTGAGCCATCCAATAGGGTAGATGAAAGAAGAGAGAAGAGTATAAAATATGGGACAGAAAACAATATGTTATAAACTACATAACGACATGGAGCTTGATGAGACCATTTGAAGTTCAGAGGGCTCAACCCAGAAAATAGAAATACTAATTAAAACATTATTTCTTGAAATAACTTTATTTACTGTTGATATCAGCATGCCATATGTTTACTACTCTGATAAGTACTGATTAACATTTTGGAAACATGTTAGTGGAGGTGCAGTAGTGCTTAAAGGAGATTGAACATGGAGAACATAGGCCTTTTAAAACAATAGCAAGTAATGCACACACATAGAGTTTCCAGGCTAAGATTCAGTATCAATTATAAAGTGTTCAGTCTTGAATAATTTGATGTCTCTTGATGTCTTGAGGGATTTTCACAATCAATAGTATCAACAGCCAAGCTAGTCTGTCTGGAAAGCTGTGTCATAACAAGAAATTTGCCCCAGATATTTGTTGTTTCTGTCATCTATTTTTATAAGAAATGATCCTATTTAAAGTGTCCTGTTAAATTTATGGAATTGGGACTATAACTTTAAGAGGACAAGTCTAAACAGTTCTGCATAAAGTATCCTAGATGCTTCAGCTTTTAGATAATTTGCAAACTAATCTTTGTTTCTCCAGTTGCTCTTGTAAATCACAAATGTTGGGTAAATATGTTGATTCATATAGGTCATTTGCTATTGATTTTTACTACACTTCTGTCTACTCTCCAGGGACTGTTTGCTCACAGGTACCTTGAAACGTAGTGCTCAACTTTGTGCTGGACCCTTTGTTAGATATCTGACACTTTCTTCACAGGAGGCAGAGACTACTAAATGCAAATGATAAAGACATAACAATGAGTGTGAAATTACACACATTCAATACATGTTTGGAGGCGGCTCTTTTGTCTCAGTATTTACAGAAAGTCGCAAAATTTAAGAACAGTGAGGAATAGGTCCTACTTTGTTTCCTTATTAGCTGTGTTTAATAGGCTTCTCATAATGGTGATTCAGTGCCACGTTGATCATTGCTGACCTTTAATCCAGCTACTCAGTATGCAGATAGATAAGTATCTCTTGAGAAGGCCAAATGGCAGGTTACTGCTGTAGTAGAGCATGTTTTCCTTATCTGCTATGTCCTTTTAAAAAGAATCTCCACAGCGATAAGGAAACTGTTTCCCAATTGCTACTCTTGTCTTCCAAGTAAATGAGATTAACAGATGGGATGAACTTTCCAACAGTATCACACATATCATTGTTTCTGAATCTTCAAGGTCACCATACTATTACATTTTATCCTGCAAGATTATAAGAAGTCCTGTTTCAGTCTGGGGAGGAAGGATTAAATAGGATGCTTTCTTTTTTCCTTAAAAGATGTAATTTTTGTGTTAAAATGACTTAGTTTTAGAATTTTATTTGTATTAACAAGTAAACAAGAGAATTTGCTCAGCCACCTAATCTCCTTAGAGGGTCTAGGGAAAGAGCAGATCTCCAGAAGACTGCAGTCTTGAGTTAGGGTGAGAGGACATTGGCCCAGTGACTCTAGTGTCATCTTTTAAAAATTTTGTTTAAATGACATGGTACCATGTATGGAAAACCATGCTCTGAACAGCCAATGTCTCCATGTGCTAGGCTGTTGCCAGCTTTCTCTTGCCTGGCTTTTACTATCTCCTTACTATCTCCTGTCTAATAAACCCAATGCAATAACTATACTCTCATTTTTCCATGAATTTTGGAAGGGAAGAAGTCTCATTCCAGTACTATTTCCCCTCTTCAAAGGAATATGTTCTCTCCAGAACTGCAACCAAGTTAAAACAAGCTGGATTAAGCTGACACTGGGCAAGAACTGAATGGGTTTGATTTGCCTTTCATACTGTATGTGATAAAACCTCCAATAAAAATTTCTGCTTTCTGCAGACACTCAGGCTATCTTTAATCTTTAAATCTTTAAAACCAGAAAAGCCAATAAATTGATCATCCAGTTGCTCTCCTACCAATACATTGCAAAATTTTGTCTCAGATCCTCTATGTTATCACAAGCCCAATAGCTGGTTAAGCTCTGCTCATTCAGTTGAATAAGAAATATATATTTTGAAGTCAAGGTTAAAAAATTTGTATAAAATTGCACTTATTTAAAATCTTGCAAAGATTTTTTTTTGTGTCATCAAATATGTGTATGTGAAAAACCCATCTAAAGTTAGGTCTTTAAATTTGGTTTAATTTGTAGACTGTATTTGTAGACTATAGGCACTTAATTCCATTTAAAATGGAGACTAAAGAGAAATCACAAATCTCTATCAGTACAAATAATGGAAAGGATAGTGAGACAAAGTTTTTTAGCTAGATTACTCCCAGTTTTCTGGTGATGCATTTTCTGCATGTCTATTTCTGCTCCTCAGTGCTTTGTATATTTACACCCTTGCAGTTATAAGGGAGTTATCTTTTTTTCCCAGGCTTTAAACTAAGCCATCTTTGCCATCTTTGATTGCATTTACAAATTAGTAGTACAGCTGTCAAGCAACCAAAGGCAGTGTTTGAGCTCTATATGATTAGCTTTTTTTTGTTTTTCCTATTGCCATCTGTGAGTTGTTCACTGGTCTATATTATTTGCATGGGTGTTGTACATGCCCCTTGGACGTCTGGCGCTGCAGGAAGCCATGGCACGGAGGAGTCCTTGCCCTCAAGCAGAGCTGCAGTCTTTAGGCTCCTGTGTATTGTCTGACCAGACTCTGAGCTTTCTTCTTGGAGGTTAGAGATTTCCCAGTCTCTTGGAGCTGGGAGAGAAGATACCAACACCCATTGTCTCACTGTACCCTTTCTTCTGCCTGTATGTCAGCATGGTGCTATTCAGAAGAACTGTTGGAAAGGGAACTTGATCCCCTTAAACAGACATCTGGGAATGGCTCTTTGCCCTCTTTCTGAAATTAATCCATTGATAGTTTGCAGTTAAGCTACTCTAGGTATTTTAATGGGTCCTAAACATTTTTCTGTACCCCAGGTTAGAAAGATTTCACTCTAGTTTGTACAATCAAGGCTTTATTCCTTGCTGATAAGAGGCAAGACCTGTCAAGGGTTATTAAATACTGGGTGAGTTTTGGTTTTGATTGTTTTTGTGAGCTTTTTTTTCTTTATACTACATTTGAACAAAGTGTTACTGTAACTCTGACTCACTGCAGGAGGAAGAGGAAATTGGTGTTTTCTGTTCTCTGCACTGTCTGAGGTGCTGGCAGAGGTGTCATGTTAGTACTAATGAAATGCACAAAGGTACTAGCAATTCAAACAGCTGTAAATGTCTGTTTAGTGTTTTCCTGATCACTGGGGGATTTCTAACTATTAGAGTAAAATTTTAGTCTAAACATAAAAATTGCTTAAAAATCACATCCAAAATCTGATCATATTGGAAAACTCTTGCCAAATCTGTAGATAACAAGAATAGATGGTGTTGTGTCAAGCAGAGATGGTGATGTTCAGCAAACAAACGTGAGCATCCAACTTGAAGGGTTACTTTTCTACTGTCTTGCCTCACAGTTGTATCAGGCAAAGCCATCTGAAATCAGGCAGTGATGGTTTCTGTGGAGATATGAAGTGAATCTGTTCTGAATGTGCTACATGGCTGAACCACCAGCCAGGGACTGCTGTGCTGGCACTGCATTATATACACTGCTCATAGGACACAGGAGTTATTTCCCTAGAAACACTGAATTCTTTAGTATTGAGACTACATGGTAGAAGTAGCCTGTGGCTGTACACTGACAGCACTCTCTCATGCTCTCCACAGCATCAGAAAGATTCCCTATAGTGAACTCAAGTCAGACTATGTGATTTGCTTTCTCTTCCCTTCAAAACATTTTAAGTTTTGTGCTTTTTGGGTTTTTTTTTAGACAATGTTTAATATTTCATTATTTCCAGTGGATAAAAAGAGAAGTTTGCTCTGAAAAAAATGATAATGTGTAACTTCTCTCCAAGTCAGTCCTGCCAGCTTCAAATGAATGGCTTCGATATCTTCAGAGACCAGATTTTTGTATTTGTTTGCAGAAGAATGGAAAGCACATTTTTAATAAAGCTTCTGTGATGAATAAGTGGCTCAAAAATAGCAGACTAAAGCTTGCTTCTGTGCTGTCAGAACACAGTCTGCCAAGTAATTTGCCTATATAAACAGTGTAAGAGCAAAAGGCCTATTGTAAAGCTGATCTTATTTTTAGAGGTGGATTTTATTATTTGCTCTCACTTCCTTTCCCACCAAGGGCTTGCTTTCACTGCAAAACAAGGCCATGATGGCAAATGCCTACCATCTGGTTGTATAAGAGCTCCAGACAAGACACTCTGCAATTCTCAACTCTGCTTCTCCAGAACAGGGTGCATACATGTGTGGTTTTTTGCTAAACTTGATTTGCAAAGCATTATCCTTCTCTTGCAGTACCCCAACACAGTCACATTATTAAGCATAGAAACCTACAGCTGGATTCTGCCCTGATATTGAACTCTGTACATCCCTACTATGTAAGAGGATTTATTTGTGTGGGAGTTAAGGCATAGTAGGAGCTTTCGTATTGAAAGCAACCTATAGTCCTGCACATATATTTCTCTACACCTCCATCACAATACCAAAGCAAATCTACACAGTTGATACAGGAATGTAGAAAATGTCTTCACACTGTCATTGAAAGCCACAGTCAGTTTTATACAGCTGCAACAAAGCAAATATATCTTCTGCTGAGCTTTTCTTTGGCAGCTGAGCTGGCAGCCTTTCCCTATCTCCACAGCATGAGTACACTCACTCAACACCTCCATCAGATGCCCTGGCTAGTTTCTGTGTCCAGACACATTTCTGAGGCTGTAGGAGTCTCCAGTGAAGAGTCATGGTAGCTGATTTATAACCATGCAGTCTCCTTTCCTTGTTGTGTTTTCCAGGGTTTAGTCATTCTTTCTTCATTGGAAAGACCATTAGTTGACTTGTAGTAATGTGATCCCCTTCAATACATATGGATGAGAGCTGTCTTTACAGAAAGAAGACCTGATATTGGGACATGAACTCTTATTCCATCTATTTTCCATCTATTTTCCTTGCACTATTAGGGCCTCCTAGGAAGAGTAGCTATTGTTACACTTTCAATTAACTTCCACTGTTCTCTCTTTGCTACAATTGCAACACTTCTGGTTCATGATATTACATGTTTCTGCCTAAGCAACACTTCTGTTTTCAGAGGACACCAGACTCTAATCTTTCGGATATTAAGGGAGGAAGCAATTAAAATAAATTCATGAGGTCCAGTCCAGACAGATAGACATTACCTAAATGTAATACAACATGACAGAGCACATAAAGATTTGGGTCTCCCTTTGCTGAAAAGTCCATTATTGTTCGTGCATAAACATGTCTAGTGCACACAATCACAAATAGTATTAAGAATAACTTTCTAGTTCTGTGGACAGCATTTTTTTACAAAGTTCTTGTGAATATTTTTTTTATCTGCAATCCCTCTTCCTATATAGTGAGCTTTTGGTGTTATTTTTGCAAAACTAGTAATTCCTATATCAAAATCAAGGTAAATGAAAGTGGTTTAATCTACACATAACTGATGTATGTCTTCTATCACAGCATATGCATTTACTAGACTTCACATCACATGAGTGTAAGTCAATAAGGTCAGTTCACCTCCAAACTTTTTCTAGAAAAATCTTATGCTGTTATTCTATTTACATCTTCAGATTCAAATAAATATAAAACTAAAATAATTAAAAACAAACAAAAAAAAAACCAAACAAAACCCCCCCCCCCCAGCAACAACAACAACAAAAACCCAAACCAAACCAAACTAAAATCTCATGGATTGTTCCTTTAACAGTGAAGTCTATTTTGTCCTCTATTAGGTATTTTTGGCCCATAATATTTCCAGTGTTTCTTTCTTTGCTTATTTTTACTTTAAGTTGGGCTTTTGTCTTCATAGAATCATGGAAGGGACCTCTAGAGATCCCGCAGTCCAGTCTCCATACTCAAGCAGCTCTACCTAGATCAGGTCACACAGGAGTGCATCAATGTGGGTTTTGAAGACCTCCAGAGAAGGAGACTCCACAATCTCCCTGGGCAGCCTGTCCTAGGACTCCCTTGTCTTCACAATAAAATAGTTTTTCCTTATGTTTAAGTGGAACATTTGAATTCCACCTTATGTTCATTGTCCTGTTTCCTGTCACTAGACACTACAGAAGAAGTGTCACCCCATCCTCTTGATGCCTACCCTGTAGGTACTTTTAAGTGTTGATGAGGTCTCCCCTTAGTTTTTCTCTTCTGACTGAACAGCCCCCGGTCTCAGAGCCTTTCCTTGTAAGTGAACTGCTCCAGTCCCCTGATCATCTTGTTGGCCCTGCACTGAAAACTAAAAGTTCACTGTTCCCTTGAGCTGGGGATCCCAGAACTGGACACAAGACTGTAGATGAGGCATCGCCAGGGCAGAGTAAAGGGGAGGAGAACTTCCTTTGACCTGTTGGTCATCATGCATCCTTCATTTCAAACACAGTCTTTCTGATCCATTTTTAGAATCCTCTCCCTGCTGTTCAGTACATGGTTTGAAGACAGGCTTCCACTGAAGATGACACTTGGTCTCCCAGATGGTGCTTGAGAGATATATTTCCATTTTAGTGGAAATTTATTAGTTTATAAGCAAACTTAAAATCTTAAGGGAAAGACATTCCCTTAAAAAGTACACACCAGAGAATGCTGAATTTGACTTAGTGTCTTTCAGTGAATTCTCTAAAATAAATCTTTTTTTCTACATTGAAACATAAAATATGCTTATAAAACATAATGTTCTGTCTTGTAAATAAAAATCTGTCCTCAGAAATGCTCAATAAAATATTTTTAAGCATTTTGGAAAGCCATTAATAATATTAACATCAGTAAATTTTCATTGCAAATGTTTTTTCATTCTCTTTATTACTGGTGTAAAATATATAATCTCAGAAATCCACTGGTGGTTATTACTGGTGTAAATTATATAATCTCACAAATCCACTGGTTGAATTATGGTTTCTTTTCATTGTGAATCTATTATTTGTTAAATATATTTGTTAATTCTTTGTGGAGGATGGAAATCTCTTCACTTAACATGGAACTATGCCATAAAATTCTGCTGTTTCTGAAGAATTGCTGTCCATTACCTCTGGAGAATTCTGTCATGAACTTATTTCACTTGAGAACACCCTGAATCAGTAGAAAAGCTTGTTCTGTGGGTAGATTTATAAAGGGGAGAACCCAACAGATTTAAAAAACTTGCTAATATGAGCAGCAAAAAGTGTTGGCAAACTAACGTAAAGCCATGTGATGAAATATAGTAATACTATCACAGGACTGCCAATTAGCTATGTTTATGCAAATAAGAATATACACAGAGTCTGGCTACAGAGAAGCTACTGCAAGTCCCAGCTAGTGGCTACTCTAATGATTCAGGGACAGTGGAGCTGGCCTGATGTTGCACATTTACATAATTAGATAGCTATCCTCTTTGGTCTTTAACCCATTGAAATATCTACTCTAGTTCTGAAACCCGTAAGTCCTTTTCTGATAATGATCTTGATAATATATCTGAAGTTTAATATCAAAAGATTTGTCCTGTTAATTCTTTATAACAGTAATAAACAAAGCTTATCTACCATTTGCTTACCGTAATGAGAGTTCTTGGGTTTTTATTTCTGTTTAAGCCAAATATTTGGGGAAAAAACAAAGTGGCCTCAAGACTGATTTATTCCAGTATATTTATTTGCACTGTAATTTTGTGTATCAGGTGTAATAAATACCAACAGTAATAAGCTCAGTCTTCACATTCTCAAAGAAACATGTTACCCATCTGCTGAACAGCAGGGTTACAGCACTGCAGAAACAATCTTAAAGATGCTTAGGAAGCCTGTGATATATTAGTTTCTTGTAAAGTGGATAAAAGGCGATGATCAAGTGAGAAATTGGACTTTGTGGGCAAAAAACACCCATCTGGGGTTTGTGCAAGGAATAGCAATGTTTTGCAAAGGGATATGAGGATAATTAAGCAAGAGATCTCTCTGGTCTAGAGAGACACTTATTTCATTTTTTAGTGAAGTACAGACAGTATTGCAGGAAATTGGAGATGGTGTGGGACTGCGTTCTTTAGTGCTTTCTGAAGTTGTGTGACACAAATTTGTTAATAAAGGAAGCTGTTTATGTTAATGGCCCAGACAGCACCCAAGATTTGCAATTCTGAGTTTATTTTGAATTAAAGAAGCAGCAGTGAAGTGTGGGGATTTTCAATGTGATTTCAGAAGAGAATTAGAGTGCCTGTGTGTGTGAACTCATACATGCTAAAAACGAAAAAAAAGTCTACTAGGCCATTTACAATGCAATGGCTAAGCATTGCAGTGGCAAGCAACTCGGATACAATGATAGGTGGATTTTCTTACAATGTTCTCTTCTAGTTTCCTCTCAACGGAAATAACTGGTCTTGTGTTAAAACGGTGAATAACCTGTTGTGATGGGTTTATGTGGAATCTCTTGTGCTTGGTAACAGGGGGAGGGGGCTGCAGTGCTGCTCCCAGTAAGCAGTTCCTGAAACTTCCCACAGCTGTGCATTTTGACCCACCTCTGGCCTGTGCACTAGAGGAGGTGGAAGAGCTAGTGCAAAGTAGGGATAGTCATGCAGACCTAGCAGTCAGAGAAGAAGGAAAGGAGGAGGAGCACTGGAGCAGAAATCGCTTGCAGTCCAAGGCAGGAGTGCAGCTCACTCCATGTGACCCATAGAGGACAATGGCAGGACTAATGATTGCCAGCAGCTCTGAGAGGACCCCATGCCAGAAAGGGTGAGTTTTGGAGATCTTATGCCAGAGGGAACAAGTGCTATGGACTCTGACCCAGTGGAAGTGGAAAGGAGTTGCAACCCTCAGAATGAATGTGTGTCAGAGCAGATCATGTAGGGCTGCCCAGTGTGTGAGGTACCCTCTGCTGGAGCAGGCAGGACTGGTTAGGAGTCCATCTGCCCTGAGGTGTGACAAGTGGCAGGAGCCATCATTGACTACACAACCCCATTCCCTGCCTCTTTGTGCTGTTCAGGGTGGGAAGAGTTAAAGACACTGGGATCAGACTTTTGAGCCTGGGAAGGGGTGAAAGGTGAGGGGAAGTGTATCTTAAAGGGCTGCTTGTGCTTTTCATCATCACCCTATTCTGGTTGGGTGTTCTCTGCTTGTTTTGGTTTTAGCTGATGGTGGATTAAACTAAGTTCTGTTTCCTTCCCCAGGTTAAGTAGACTTGTCTGTTCTGCCCGGGACCATGAGTGGCAAGCAAGACCTCTGTCCTTAGATGGTTCCAAAGGCCCTTGACACTTACGGCTGATAGTGCTCTTTTGTTCCTACACAGGCCTAAACCACATCCATCTTTCAGCATGTATCTGGGAAGGCCACCAACTATTAAAACAGATTAACAGTAGAAGGATTGAGGATACTGATCCTTGAGGCAGACATAGATATTTAGTTGTGAAGTTATGTGGATAGCATCTAATTGCCTTCTTCAGGCTTTGTACACTTAGTCTGACATGCTTCAGGGACACCAGTGACCCAATGAGGGCTGCTTCGGTTGATATTGAGGTCAAAACAAGGCATCACAACAAAGAGATTCATTCACTAAAGCCTGTCTGCAGCAATGTTCATCATTTCTTCCCTGCCATTTCCAGAATATGGCTTATAGAAACTCTTTACATACAGGCTTACAAGAGCAAAAAGACTTCTGCTCATGTCTCTGGGAATAGGATGCAGTACTCTGCATGTGCTTTGCACTCTTTTGGGAACTTCCATGTGCTAATCCCTTGGAAGAACAAGCTGTTATAAATGTTATCCTTAATAGGCTTTGAGGTACTTTTTAGAATTAGAGGAACATGAAGGGGCCATGCATATTGACACAGCATAGTTACTTATTTATTTTTTTATCATTAGGGAAAAAGAAAGAGGGAAATGTGAATGAAGCTGTTCTGGATAAAATATGCTTCCTTCTTATGCTGATGGATTTTGCTAGAATGGTTATTCATATTATTAAGTTGAATCCTCTTATTTAGTACTTGAATTTTATTAAAATAACAAAGGTGGCCCTCCAAGACAGGAGAAAGTTTCTCTATTGGTTGTTTTTTAAAGACTTTGTACAATAACAGTATTTTTCTCTGTAATACCTCTATTAATATGATATCAGTATTAAGCCTCACCATGAGAACCGTCTGCATGGCATCAGCAATGAACACTGAGAGAGTGAGGAGAGCATAAATCTACTTCTACCTTAGGAGTGTTCTGGTTTTGGGAAACACAGACAAAACTGTCTCTCCCATGAATGAGAACTTCCCCTGTGCTTGTTACCAGTAGCAATGCATCTTGATGATATTTCTTATACCTGAAAAAAGCAAGGAAAAATAAGTGACAAATTGTTTTTGAAATTGCAAGTTTAAGTATCTAATGTTACCTCTTGATCACTCACAGGTTAAGAACAGGAGATACTGTATATTGTATGAGAGGTAAGAAAGTAATGATTTTTAAATATCTGGTAGTGACTTTAAAAAGTGATTACAGACTAGTTTCTGCATGCACCATACCTGACTCTAATAATCCAAACTGCTAGTGACTTATTATTGTATTTGGCAACAATCACCATTTCCCACTGTAGTGTGAAATTAACACTGCACACTATAGCTGTGGTATTTATTGAACACAAGGGAGCCTATCATAGCTCCATAAATTTGAAGACAACCTCTACTATTACTTAATTAACATCAGTATTCATACATAAATTAGAACAGCATTTACAATCACTTCCTTGGTTAAAGGTCTTGGAGAAATATACCAGTAAAAACAAGCTTGACTTGCAAATTGGCAGAGAGAATTCCAGATTTTTTTTTTTCTGTTATTAATATTGGCATAGTATACATCTGAGTCTTTTCCTAAAATTAGTTTTTATACAAAATAAATCTATGTAGAATCTGAAATTTTAATTTTGTTGATTTTTTTCCCTTTTCTTACTCTCTCACTTCTATTCATCAAAGAAAGCCTCTGTTTACCTACTGGTGCAGTAGTTTCTATATTCAAACACAAAATTGTCTTACACTCCCAGAAAAGAATCTTTTTCTCTACGTATTTATCTTCAGAAACCTTCTAACCAAACATCTGTTTTTACACTGTGACTTGGTGAACAGTATTGCAAATTATTTAAAATACTTGTCCATTTACAATGGAAAATTAGCTAGCAAACAAATGCAGGCTAAAATGGCCTAGATTGGTTTTTGCAAAAAAACTGCTTTGTTTAGGATCTACCAAGGAGTAATGGAAAGAATCTTGAACACAAAAGGTTCCATTTGAACATAAGAAAAAACTTCTTTACTGTGAAGGTGAGGGAGCCCTGGCACAGGCTGCCCAGGGAGGATGTGGAGTCTCCTCTGGAGTTTATCAATACCCACCTGGACACATTCCTGTACAACTTGATCTAGGTGGACCTGCTTCTGCAGGGAGGTTGGACTAGATGATCTCTAAAGGTCCCTTCCAACCCCTAATATTCTGTGATTCTACTGGGAAAGCAGTGATAGATCTCCTTTCAGTTGGAGGGAGGAGGTACAGTGGACTGAACCAGAGGTAAAAAACAGCCCAAGAGGAGGCTTAAGCAGGGAGAAAAAAGTAAATGGAGGCATTTCCAAGGTGTTTGTGTACATAACTTACTGTTTATCTGAAACTTATTTTTTGAATATTTTTGTCTTTTCTTTCTCCTACTGGAGTAATAAGACACTCTTGGCACATTTTTAGACATGGCAAGAGAATTGCCTTCTTCAGAGATAAGACCTATAGAAAACTTGCGTGTGTTGTGTATACACTATGCATTGAAAAAATGTCTTTCTCTGATATATATCGCTCATGAGTACTTTTTTGATTTTTCTACTAAGTTTTAATGAGAAATACAGAAATACTGTGTTAGTGAGTTTCTACCGGTTTTAAGGAACTTTTCCTGGATCTTATACCAGTAGTGATAGTACAGCACTTCTACTGCACCACCAAAGCAGAAAGACTACAAATGAGAGATTTCATTTTTAATTCCCTTACATTAGTTGAAAGTATTTTTGGAACATAACTTCCAGGAGGCTTTTTTATCAACTGAGAAATGAGTCCATACTCCTCAGCCCGCTCCTTAGGGGACTGATTTCCCTAAACACAGGGAAAATATGCAGTTTATTATCATGATTAGTTTACTAAAATTTTATTGAAAAATATACTGGAAGTGCTATGAATTAAACATCAATAAACAGTGAGGGAATAGTTGGTTTAAGGTAGCTCAGGAGAGCTGCTTAGCTGAATCTATTAATAATATGCAGTAATATGTACCCATGTATTCTGCATGGCTTTTAAATAATACTTCCTCAAAAGAGTAATATATATTAAATTTTTATGACTTGCAGCAAACAGTGAGGCAAAATACTATTACTTTTCTCCACTCATTACTTCTTGCCAATAACATACGAGATTTTTGGCTCCAAATGCTAATTCTCTGTCTGTGCCTGACAGTGATTCAAACTAATATGCTATGTCAACCTGAGGTTATGTGCGCTCTCTAAGAACATCAGGTAGAGACATTGCTGCCCTACCAAGGCCTCAGAGATTACACCTGCCCATCTGATGACACATTCATCAGAATTGTCCCCTGACTCCCAAGAGGATGGAGGTTGAGAGACGGACTCTGTGACTTCAGTGAAAACAAGGATGTAATAAGGCTCTGAATGATACATTGCCTTTTAAATTTGGCTGGAGGCAGGATTTGGTAAAACATGAACAAGTTAGCAAGAAAAGTGGGAAAAAAGCCCCAGCTCAGATAAATCTCTTCCATAACAGTGTATCTGTTTAAGCATGAATGGATGTGAGGCCCTGATAAATTTCAAAAAACATAACTAAGAGAAAATCACTGCATTATATTCAGATCACTACATTGTTTCATTGCACCTTGGTTGTTGTTTTCATTTTAATCCAATAACAAATGTGAGTCTCTACATTACAAAGAATGGCTGTAATCTACATAGTCCATTTCAGTCTGGAAAATTTCATTGAATTTGACTCATATCTTCACAGTGTTTGTCTCCAATTTTAAATTATAGCCTAAGAATTTATTTTATTACTTTAGGATCTTTCATAATTCTATTAACACCAGCTAACTTGTATTTTAAAAACAAGCCTGGATAGTTACAACTGTTTTCAAAATAAAAAAAAAAAAGTATTGCTAATTAGATCTTCCTTATTGAGAGAATAAAATATCCCAGTGACTTTTTTCCTATTTCAGTCACTTTACATTTTTGGATGATCAATGATGCTGTGAGAAAGTTAATGCGGCAGAGTTTGCTATATATACCTCGTCTAGCTCGAGAAAGCATACTAAACTTACTCGTAATTATTGGGTGTTTCAGCTGTTAAGCAAAGTATCCACTGCTGGCCAGGAGTTTGCAATCAGCTTAAATAAAGATGAATCAGATGAAGCAGCACCTCTAGTAGTTAACTTTCTAAAAATCATCTGTCCCTAAATCATGCAGTAGTGCAGCAGCTGACAAGGGGAATAATAGATAACAAAGGTTATAGGTAAGGTGTCCAGGAGCAACTGTGTCACACAATACAACCATAGGAGGAGTCTGTAGTGTTGTGTATTCAATACTTGCCTTTCAGGTGGAAGGTAGCTTTGGAAACTCTGTCCCAGATATTAGTCCCCTTCTGAAAATGTGAGGTACTTGAAGAAGTAGACTACCTGGAAAGAACTGGGCTGGGAGCCCACAAGTGTTTCTCCTCTGTTACAAAGCAAGAACTGATCTTGCAGGAGAGCATTTTCTTCCTTTGGTGTACATGATACCTTCTGGTCACGTGAGAGGAAGAATTGAATACTCTGAGAATACGAGTAAGACCTGATTTATTGCTGGGCTGCTACTGCAAAAATTTTGCCCTCATCTTGTTTTTGGGATCCAGATTTATAATCTTTCATGCCTAAATGTGAATGTTTCACCTTTCTAAGTAAATGGCAGGCAAATTGATTAAACTCTTTGCTGTATCTTCTCTCTATCCCTTTTCTCCACCTCTAGTTTTCTAAGTAGGGGTTACCTCTACTGGCTCCACCAGTTCTGCACAATCCCTTCTGATTTTACTGCATGCTAAGGGAAAAATAATCTCTATCAAAGCAAAAGTGGTAAAAGTGTATGCTTTCTTCCTGCTTTTCATACTCATTAACACTCTGCAGCTATGAATACAGAGTGGATTGGGACTGTGACAGATTGATTTCTACATAGCCAGGTAGTTAAAAATCTTGCATTGCACTCTTAGGAGAGCCAAAAAAGAAAAACAAAACCAAACCCATAATAAATATTTTAGGGAGGGATTAGAGTTGAAAAAAACCATTTTATATGTTTAAGATAAAATCTAGTCATGCTTTTTTGAGCACTCATGTAATCACAACAGTATACGTCAGGTATCTGCTTTACTTCTCCTGTTTGGGTTTTTCCTGTTATGCCAGCAGCATTTTTTATGGAGCCCATAGACTTGTTAGGTGTGAGAGCTCCTTTTTTTTCGTTTTGTACTCCTGCAAAGTGCCAAATGGTCATGTGGGTGCTCTAAAATAGTAACAACAAATAAGAATAAGAATCTTGGTGCTTTCCTTCACATGGGGATTCACAACAATAGAAATTGTCGAAGGCTTCTATGAAAATACACTGTACTTAGGAACCAGGAAATAACATTTGTGATTTAAGCTTCTTTTATTCAAGTGATACTTTATTATGTGTGCTCCTTTTTTTCCATTTTCATTTTACTGTTACAGGAAATAATATTATTTCACATACCCAAGAGAGAGAGCAAGGAAGGCTATAGTAAATAATAGACTGCTAAATAAATCAGGTTCAATCTGTCTTTTGCATGCATCTCTCCACATTTTATTCTGTCTGTGTTTTAGTTATTCATCTACTGATGATGAAAACTCCCATTGCTGTAATGCAGGATGTCCACAGGTATTACAAATATCCCTTTATAGATCTCTGTTGAGGAATACAGTGTGGGGTCAACCCAAAGTCAGTCATAAATTATTAATGCAAACAAATATATAATGTGTACAGAGAGTAACAATCTGTCTCTTAGTTAAAGAAAGATTTATAAAGATCCTAACACCAGAAATAATGTATAAACCAAACCAATAATTTTATTTATCGGGGAGAACTGTTTGCCGTCTCCAGGAAATATGTCTTATTTTAGTGAATTGTGAAAGGAACATGAGAGGAAGAGGAGTGCACAGAAAGTGCACTTAAGATTTCTTCTGCAACATGACTCCCAGTAGTGAAGTCTGGTGGATATCCCACATCAGATTTTGGGAGAAAATCTGCAGATTTTAACTGCAGATTCTGTCCATTAAGGCAGGAAATTATATTGTTTCCTTTTCACATATTTGTGCAGTTCCTGTTTTTTCCTCTAATCAAATACAGTTTAAATGACATGCTTCCATCCTTTAGAGGGAAAAATAATTTCTCTCAACTTCCAGTAAGGGGAAAAAATTCTAAAGTGTTGTGGAAGTGCAGGCTGCAGTACCCTAACATTTCAGGAAAGACAACTTCTTCTGTCACAGTTATGAAGATAGATGCCTCTGATAAACTGAGAGGAGGCACTGGCCACAAGACTAGATTATAATCCAGGTTCACAGACAAAATATGGGGAAGTTTAAGGAAGGAGAACATTATTAGTGAAGAACAATGATTTTCTTTATATCCAAGATTATATATGCTTTCAATAATTTAAAATGCCTGTAAAGATGTCTTTATACATTAAGAGGTTTGTTGTCTTATTGACTGCCTTGATGATCTCCTCATCTCTATCAATTTCTTGCTAATATAACTCCACTGTTGAAAGAGAAAGGAGAATGGACTCTGGAGTAGACATACTTTGGTTTACTGTACTGAAAGTAGGGAATTAAATGTCAAGTCCTGTGGATTCATTCTCTGCTTCCCTAAAAACATATCCTATGTCTGGTGTTGGTTGCACTACTAGAGGTGTGCCTTTGGTCTACAAATTTGCTGATAGGAGAAATCCAACATAACAGACATAAAGGATGAGACAGTCATATAAGTATGAATAATTTTTTTCTCAGTGTGGAGTTAAGCAGATGAATTTAAGCAGAATGGACATCTTGTATGGACATCATAAATTGTCTATCAGCAGCTATCCAGACTTTGACATGATACAATCTAAGAGATTGGCCTTCAGGTAAAAATGTTCAGATGGCAAATGTAGATATATGTATGTACTCGTAACTAAAATGTGTCTTTAGATATTTAATATATACCATGATGACAAAACTTGTGTGATAGATCTTCTTGTTCCGAATGTTCTTAATACTTTTTTTCAGACACTTGGTTACAATATCAGTTCTGCAACAGTTTCAAAGTAGAGATGCAGATAAAAATACCTTCTTTTGAAGAGAAGTGAGGCTTATAATACACGTTTTGAAACTCTGAAAATATCTTATTTGCAGTGAAAGGGTATTTAAATGTTGACTGTCTGGATTGGGGTGATCCTATTTTGCATTCATCTCACTACAGTCCTGTTAGTTGATTTCATGCATGTTTCTATCTGTTGGGGAACTATGTTACCTAGCCTGCGCTGTCATGGCATACAGCAAGATTCTAAAATAATACATTTTTTCCAGCTATGAAGAGATATACATGCTGAATTTTAATGAAAATAAAAATACTTTTTTTCCCATTCATATAGTGAAGAAATTATTAATAGCCTATGGGGTGAGTTTTTCTTTTCTGTCCGTAAAATTAATCTGCAATTATATAAACAATCTGTACTTCAATTCCACAATTACTCATGTTGTCTGTTTCTTTATGGCAAAGTGCTTTTTTTCTCTTCTCAAGCTATATGTTACCCTGTTACAGAATAACGTTTCTCATGATGCAATGAGGCCAAAGAGATGACAACTCAGGAATGAGTCTTGATTTAAGAGCCAAAGTTACATTCTTACTTTCTTCAGTGTACTTTCTTGATACTAGGTGGTTTCCAGTAAAAAGAATAGTCTACAGGAAGAACTGCTGAAAAGGGGGAAAAAAGCAAACCCTGTATATTTCTTTTCTTGTAGATGGCCTGCTGAAGTAACTCATAACTTTGCAGTAAAATCAAATTTCAATTTCTCCCTTCAGAAATACTTCATCTGTTCAGCTCAAATCAGGACAGAGAAAGAGCGGGGATGCTTTCACATTGAGTCAGCTCTCCACTGTTGAATAAAGGACAGTTTGCCTTTCTTCCCAGATCCCAGAAGAACAGAATACAGAAAAAATTGTTGAGGTTTGGGAAATATAAACTGATTTCTTTTCTTTGAACTTTTCTGGACACTGGATAATATGGTGGATGGCTGATGCTCCAATTTTTGTGCATGAATGCAGGTTCTGCCCTCCCTTGTGAAGAAATGCTTGACAATCCTTCAGGTAATCCTCCTTCCTGCTTAGGGTTCAGAAAGCAAATTTGTCTTCTTTTAAAAGTATTACCAGTGCATAGACTCTTCACAATTGCTCTTTCAGAAACCTCTGTTAATGAATGTCTACCTGAATATAGCTCATTTGGACTTCATTTTTATGATGTATTTCATAGTTATTAAAAAATCAGACTTTTAAGTACATCAAATGGGCTACTCGTATGTAGACGTGACAGCCATCATATTTGTTGTGAAAACATGAGAATTAGTTCCTTATTCACAACTAATCTGTCTCTAACTTTTACTGGTGCAAATCTCAGTTAAGTCCATGGGTGTTAGCACAGGTTGATGTCATCAGAAAAAGAAGAATAAGTTCTGAAAGTACAATCTTTCTGGAAGTTGAAATGTCAATGTTTGATAATTCTTTGGTCACATACTGAAAGGACATACTGGCCAGAACAATATTCTCTTGTATTAAAATATTATTGAATTTTCAAGTGCAATCTATACACATTCCCTTTACTTTTACCTTTCCCCTTCAAAAGGTTTGAACATTAGATATTGAAAGATACTAAAATTGTAAGGAAAAGGTATTAGGGAAAAAAAAAAAAAACAACCACCAAAAAAACCTGTTCATTTTATTGCTCTGGAAATCTGTCCAGACATGCATGATAAGAGCATATTCACCAGTCAGTACTTCCAAATTAACCCAGGTGATCTAGGTGACACAATACATTTCTTGCATGCTATTTGATCTGTGAAAGGGAGAGAGCCCTAATTGAAATCTTCTCCCGACAGAAAATTATTCTGACCAAGTGACTCCAGAGGTCCAAAAGTGGTTACTGACAAAATATTTCTTTTAAATTTAGAGTTATTAAACATCAGGGACCAAATTCATCCCTCATTAACTGAAATGAAGTAAATAGAAATGTAAAGGAGTTTTACAATGCATTGTTGCTGACCCATCTGCAAAGGAAGAAAGCATAACAGCATGAGCTGTATGGGAAAGCCCACACACCTCTCACTCAAATTTAGGCAAGTTCTGTCCTCTTTGATCACAGTTTTCATTGTTTGAGCAGTTGAATAGCTGCATTAATAATGTGTATTCTAGGTGTCTACAGAGTTTTCTTACATCACAAGTGTTTGGCCTGTAGTGAAGTATATGATGAAATGTAAACTGCAAGTCTAGAACATATTTACAATAAAGACAGGGCAAAATTTGCAGAGTAATGAGTTTGTTGGTGTTTTTTTTTCAGTTACTGAATGTGTAAACACAGTGAGTGATAACTCAAATGTGTTTGAAAAAGTCCTTTGTCCCCTAACACATTTAATGATATTTATGGATGATATTTGTGCTTGGTAGGGTTTGAGTATGCTGAAACATGTTCTGGTGCTGATGATAACACTGATGATTCCTTAGTGACAATATCCTGCAGTTTAAGCTTGAATCTTTGCTAGGAGATAAAGGAGCAAATAAGGCCATCACAGAGGGTAATGAACTACAGATAAGCAAAGTTTGAACTGAACTTCTCCATTTATAGGCAAAGTAGAACTGATTTTTGTGTAATGCTTATTTCAGAAATCATTTTCATGTTGTCTACTAGTCATATTGAACTTCAGCATTCACTTTCTCCTTTGTTCCTTTCTTTTTCTAGAGGTTTCAATCACCTACGAAGTAGTTCCATTATAATGCAAGATTCATTTTCTTTTCCAAAAGCCTCCAAAGACAAATTTTTTGGCCAGAGCTAATCTTATAGCCTTTCTCTTGACAGGACTTGCACAAACACTGTCTCAACTGACTAGCAATAAGCACGCAGAATACATACATAAAAATGTTGCTTCACTAGCTAGCACAGCTTTTCATCCAAGACTAACATCCCATTCCTCAAGAAAGGTACCAGATGATCTACTTTTATACTAATATAGTGCATTACTGCTGACTTCTCTGACTGGGAAATAATCTCTACCAGTTTGGCTAGAAAACACCATACTAACTAGCATGGTATCTTACAAAGTAAATGAACTGAGCAACACTTCTAGACAGGAAAACTAACTGATTGAACTGGAAAGTATTCTTGAAAGCCATCCAGAGAAAGTATCCTTCCCAAAGTAGTCAGTTATAATTTATATCCATGTAGGCCTAAAACAGGTTTTCATGCAGTAGATAGTCTGTACAGCTACCACTTTGTATTGCTCTTCCCACTGTTTGCTAATAGTTAACTACAGGACAATGATTCTGTAATCAAAATAGTTGAAGACAGCAATCCTAAGGGTTCTGCATATTGCCAGTGTAAAATTTCTGTATTGTGGGTTTAGATCTTATCCTACATATACCATAAGTCTGTCAAGTTTCTTGATTACACCTGGGTATGCATCTTGCCCCGTTTCCTTTTACTTTGTGAATGGTTCCAAAATTTTTTTTAAAACTCTTTTCCAGAGCTTTTAACAATGTTATTGCTTTGCTTTTATTTAATCTTTTCCTTTTATAAAACATAAAGGAAATTTCTTGGAACTGTGACTAGTCCCAGCTTCCCTTGCCTTTCATTATGCATGGCTATGTCGCTTGTAGGCAGCTGGTGAGTTAGCGGGGACCCCAAAGTGCTGCATTCAACTTTCAAGGTATAGTAGGCCTTTCTTTGTTGCCAGAGGCTGTTTTATTCATGCTGTTGTGCAGTTTTCCTCTTCATTCACAAGTGTTTAACACACACACACTATATCTCTACACACACTTAGAAGAGACAGAATCTGGATTTATCTGTCCACTATTGCAAGTGGTGTTTCTTGGGGTGCCACTGGCTTATTTTTCAATATAGGGGACATTTTTCAAGTCATTATACCAGAATTTCTTATTAAAATTAAAACTATCTAGTAGATTTTTTCTTTTCAGATAGTTAAGCAGCCCTGTTCTGCATCTTTGATCTCTCATCGGACAACTGAAAGAGGCTCAGTTGCTGACGTGTTTTATTCGAGCCTTTCGGTCATTAACATCTCTATGGATTAAGCCCTGAAGAGTTTAATGATTTAGTATAGAAATCCAATTGTCTTAGCTTATGTGCTTGTTATGGTCTTCAATATTTATTAATGTTTTTCAGCTGGTTCATACTGGTTTATTGTTTTCAACAAAGCATTTAGTTTTTCCTTTGGTCATTCAGCTTTTGCAAGCTTTTTTTATATCCAATGCAGTTGTCTAGTGTCTAACTCAGATCTTGTGAACGTTCAATAATTCTTTGTCAGTTTTGCATGTGAGCTTTGGAATACCAATGCCTATCTTGATTCCTGTCTCTTTTAGCTAATTCCTCTCCCTGTATCTTCTAAGCCATGCTGTTGGATCCTCAGCAACAAGTTGGACTTGTCTTAGTATGGCATGCAACTCTCTCTGACCTGACTTGTATACAAGGCAGTATATCAAAAGACCTTACAAAGGCTCTCTGATTTTCATGGTATTTTGTTATTGAATGGTACAACAAGAGTGCTTCGTTGACTTGCTGTGGAGAACTCATGAGTAGGTCTGTATGACAGACTAGGTGGGAAGACAGTTATTGCTGTATAGCTTAAATTTGGAGTATATAACACTAGTTGGGTGGAGGGGGGGTTGTTTTTTTTTTTAACATTAGAAAGTAATTCCAACATTAAGTTGGAAAGTGGCTCCTTTCCTTTTCCAAATATTTCCAGCTATGCTGTGAGCTGGATTGCCTCCATTTTGGGCATTTTGTCGATAAGAGGATTGCCACACATGGGCTACTGACATATTATCAGCAAATAATTTTTGGTTTTCAGTGATCTGATAGTCCATCCAAAATGCCAATAAATCTTTTCTTAATCTGTAAGATGTTCTTTAAAGGCTTTATTAAGTATTTTAGCAAGATTCATTACTCTAATTTTTTTCCCAGTGTTACCTGTACAAATATAAGTAAAAACATTAATGTGCATGTTATGCCTTAAATCAATTCTTAACACAGTTCTCTGCAGGGCAGATGCCCTTCCTAAACTGTTGCAATTTAATATTAATTCTTGAGGTAGTATTAGTCTTTTGATGTAGGTTACACATTTCCTGCATTTGAAATCTTATATCCTTTCTGAACTCGCTAGAGAAACAGTTGACTCAGTGTTCCATACCTTCTTCTGTGAACAAAAATGGTATCAGGTCATCTCCACAAAATTTTCATCTCACAATAGATACATGTTCCTTTATCTGTGTCACGGGGGAAGGAAAAGAGACATGCTTCTTGAAAACCTCATAGTTTCTTTCTTGTTATGGGTTCCATGTGGTACAAGCCTACCTCTGCAACTTGAGCATGTATGCCTGCCCTGTTGGTGGCAGGTGACCTACTCCTGTCATTCTTGTTAACTGCATTAATATATTGCTGATTGTATGTCTTCGTCTCATTCTGTGCATACCAAGATGAGTCCTGATCCATATCAAGCACTTACTGCATGTCCCTGTGCCATCGGCCTTCAAGTGTGAAATTCTCTTCCCTTATACTTTTTTCTCAGGAACTTGTTGAAGTTTGTGCAAAAAAATAAATAGTAAAGGCAGTCATTGCAGATTCTGTTTCCAAATACAGACAAAGCCTGAAGAGTTTACTCTTGACACATGGTGTTAACACCTGCCTCTTCCTTTCACTCTGTCGGACTTCCACGTCAATGGGAGATGATGGTGTTTGACATGCATATCAGGGCTGCAGATCTCAGGCTAGCAATGCAGACAGGAACTTTAGGAATAAAAGTGAAAGAAAGAAAAAAAGTCGTTCTTGGTTAGTAGAAACTTCTGTTTGCAAATATTGCCTGAGTAGCTTAGTTTAATGATTCATATACATGTTACCCTTTGACTGAAGTTTATCTTATATTAGAGTCGGACCTCAGTTCTCAGTTTAATAGTCTTCTTACTGAAGAGAAATATTTTTGAGACATTATCAAGTTTGCTCTGTTCAGCATGAGTGACCACCTTCCACAGGTGTTTTCTGCAATGCTGAGACATTTTTGCTTGGAGTCTTCTAATCCATTGAATGTTTTATTCTGCAAAACTGCCCATGATTCAGCAGTAACATAAAAGAATGGAGAAAGCTGCTTGAGACAAGGCAATGTCTGAGTGACATGAGACTAGCTGAGACAAGATACAAGTTTAAGAAATTGTTAGTGTTTTCTCCCAGAGTCAGAAAGCTGAGAGGAAGATCCAGGAATTCAGTAGGAAGACTCCATAGCCGACCAATTGATTTCTTGTTTGATCTGTATAAAACCAAATTTAATTCAATGGTTCAGCGTGACCTATCCCTTGAGGAATCTGTTGTTTGAATCACTTTGCTTCCTTTGATGATCAGCGTATGTGTGCTGAAGTGATATATCCTCTGGTGTGTGTGTCCTTCAGTGTCATCTTGCTGCTCCAGTGCAAAAGAACTGACTGGTGAGCCTGGAGGCAAAGTGATGAGATCAACCAAAGACTGATAACCTGGACCCTTTCCTTTCAGATGTGTTAATTATTAATGTTACTTAAACAATCTGTTTTCACCTGCCAGCATTTGATATGGAATCCTGGAAACCAAATGGGTTATAACACTGACTAAGCAAGTTTCGCTAGTCAGTAAAACATAAGGGAGGAAAATGAATCTTTATTCTCCTTGTCTTGTAGGTCTTCTGTCACTTTACTTCAGGACAATGTCAGAGCATGAGACTAACAATATCAATACATATTTTTTCTATTTAGTGTCCACAGTGGTATGACTTCATAGTCCTTTGCGTTATAAACAATAAGACATTGAAGTTGATAATAAAGTCTAAAAAATTAATACAGCTTTAAAAAATTCTTGTTTTGTGGATATGGAGAATGATAGAATAAACATGAAAATCTTCATCTAAATTTTCCAAGATTACAAAATGAGGCTCAGGATTCAATTTCTAAGCCACAGGTCAGCCACTGAGATACTCCACTTGTGGTCTCATTGTCAACTTTCTCAGAGTCTGGGAAATGTATAGGTAGCTGTTAATCCACCATTTCCAGTTCCACTACTCTAATTTCTGTTTATTTGTCCTGTTATCTAGATGTTGGCTATTTTTCTGGGTCAGCCAGAGATGGATGTCTTCAGTGTTTATCTGGAGTACAAGAATATTAGCCACCAAATTCAACCATCTAGATATTACAGCTCCAGTGTTTCTTTCTGTCTGATGATCTCCTGAGGCCACTGGAGATGATGGTATGAATAAACAAAGTGGTTCTTACATTTGGTCTCTGCTTGATTTCTGCCTGCTCTTGTTGTCTTTCTGTCAAAAGTTGTCTTCATCAATCACAGAGATCAGGCAGAGTTACAAGCTGTTTTCTGTCATCACCTTCGCATTGTGATAATCTCCCCAGCTGGCCAAAAGTCCCTTAGATATATGTATAAACTTCCTGAAGTCATCTACTCTTCCATGGTGCATGTTAAACATAATTAATTTACAGCTATTTCAGAGTGTTTTATTGGTTTGTCAAGGATGGCTTCCTCTCTTCTGCGTTGGTTTATGTGTGCATCAATGGCTCATGAACTTAAGACTAGAAAACAAGTTGCAAAATTACTTGAGACAATGATGATATGATATCTTCTAATATAGGCACAATGTTTTGAAAACATAGGTACAATGGATTTTTATAGACTTCAAATCAGAAGTGAGTTACCTTTGACTGTTTCCATGTCCTTCCTCCATTGAAGATTTTTAAGGTGGATTGTGCAACTGTGTGTGCCGTACATATAAATTGTCCTAATCTATACAGTCTCCCTGAACTAAATTAAAATTGGTGTTCAGCTTCTGAAAATTGTTAGGTGCTTTATATTAGTGAGTCTTGCCATAGGGTTCTCAATGAGTAGCAATTACCATTTAAAGAAATTGCAAAAAATATTTCATCTGAAGTCTGTTAGATATAGATATATGTGTATGTATATGTGTGTATATACAAATATATATGTATATTTATGTGTGTAAAGGTAGATCTATATACATACTTGTGTAAATATATAAATATTTCAGTATATATATTATTTTAAATAATTATTCAGGAAATTTTGCTATCTATGATCTCAGCACAGATGAAATTTAATTTTTGTTCCTTCCTTTGTCACAACTGTGTCTGGGACCTAGCTCTTCTACAGACTGTGCCACCTAAAACATTTCTATCGTTTATAGAGGCAGTTGGAGTTCTAACTGAGTTGTCTAGTCTTGTGGTTCTGGTTACTGAAGATTAAATCTACTCTGCTGTACCTGGCCCAGAAAAAAAGGATAAAGGTTTCTGAACTCCAGTTCCTAACAAAAAGTGTGCCTTTACAAAAAAATACAGCATCAGCTTGAATTTTGCTTTCTGTATGTTGTGGTGTTAGTTGAAATATTGATTTCTTGAAAACTTTCACGTCTTTTTTTTTTTCTGTCCCATGCTTTTATTCCAGATTTCAGATTGTCAATTTGCTTCCTATCTGGAGAGGAAGAAAATATTGTCTTTTTGTCATGAAAATTCTTGCTTCTGCTTATTAGTCACAAAGGAATTCACATGGTCATTTAAAGCCATCACAGAAACATTAAGCTTAGGTAAATACTCCATTTCTGGCCTTTAAATTTAATCTCATCTTAAAAACATTGTGCAATGTTTAGATAAATCAACTGTTTCAGCTCTGATGTGACAATGCTTTTTCTAAAGTTTTTGCTCCACACTTATTTGTATTTTTTCTTTGGTTTCATTTGTTTGTATTCTGTGAAAAATATCCCAGCAAAGCACTAAAAGTAGTAGTTACTGATGGTTAGCTAGATAGTAGTTCGGTAGCTAGATGTGTTTTACAATTGTATACACATAAGTAATTTTCTTCTGTTAAGCAGAATTGTGCTTAAATATCTTATGCTTCAAGTATGCTTTATAGTATAACCAAATGTAGTCGGATTATAATGATGGCATAATTTTGTTGCTCTATAGTTTGATTTTTTACATTAAAGAAAAAGTAATTTTGAATTCTCTGTCTTGTTCTAGTGTCTTCCTCTGAATAAGGACCAGTTAGAAAATGCATGCATTTTCAAGCAGTCTTCTACTTCAGAAGATTACAAAGAGGCTGTGGGTTAGATATAGCAGCAGTCACTCATTGAAGATAAAAGTCTTTGCTAGGTGTTCATAGAAAAACTAATAGTTGATGAACAACATTTTCCATTCATTTTACATCTGGGCAGGTTACTTTGATATGATTAGGATACTTACATAATTGTTGGACATTTAGATACTGTTCAGTGAAAGAAGGTTCAGCATAACATTATTTTACCTTCCTATTTTTTCAAACTCTTTACACCCAAGAACAACCTTGTCAGTAATGAACAGCAACACTCTGCAAATCTTGTGCAGCCAGAACTTCTATTGTTTCCAGAAAAGGGCTATAAACACAAGCTTCCAGGTTATTGATGGAATTGAATCTGAATTTATATAATGTAATTGTCTGGAATCCATGCTTAAAATGTTTTAGACTCCTAGTTATACCTTCTGGCCTTGGATGCCTAGCAGTAGAGCATCCCTCAGATAGTTCCTCTTCTACACCCTATTTACAGACAGTTCCTTGGGGAGTTGTTGCCACTGTCCTGCTCTGGCCTTAAAATGAAGCCTCAGCTTTGTTACTGTTTAATTTCTAATTCTTTTCCTTGATTTCTTATTGGGGAGGCAACTGCTTGGTAAAATGTAGGTGTGTACAATAGCATCCTTTTAGCTTATTAATCTTTTGGTCAGCTAAGAGATTGTCATGGTTTGATATGACAGCTTTTTCTGATAAGGGGGAAGGGGCTGTAAAGATGACTCCTGTAAGTAGTTGCTTGAAACTCTCCCCAGCTCTGAGCCAGACACACTTCTGGGGCTGAGCCAATTAGGCACCTCCATAATCACTTTTTAAGAAGAAGCCAGAAGAGGAGGCTTCTTCCTCCTCCTTCTTCCTGTTTCTTCCTTCTTCTGTCCCTTCTTCTTCTTCTGGCTGGTGGTGATGCAAGGAGAGGGAAGAGAGAGAGAAACAACCATGCAAAATCCAAGGACAGTGATGAAAGAGAGGAGGAGGTGTACCAGAGCAGAGACTCCCCTGCATTCTACAGAAAAGATTGGTGAAGCTGAGATTTATTTTCATTTCTTTAAAGACCTCACATCAGCGACAGAGACTTATTTTGATAATGATCCTGTATCAGGGGCAGAGACTCATGTTACTAAAGCTGACCCTGGACCAGGGACAGCAATTCACTTAATTAAAGGCCCTGAGCCAGGGACAGTTACTATAGCCGGAGGACGCCATGTCCCATGGGAGGGACCCAATCACTTCACTACAGACCCTGACAGGGCCAGTGATTTTCTTCTTTAAAACTATGGCCAGAGGAGGCCGTGTCCTGAGGAAGGGACTCAATGTCCACAGCTGTAACTGTGGGAAGGAACCCACAACAAATCAGCTCATTAAAATTATGCCCAGAAGAGGCCTTATCCCGAGAGAGGGACCCTGTAACTGCAGAAACTGCAACCGTGGAAAAGAATCCACACCACAGATATTCACCAAGGACTGTGACCCTGTATTGGCAGAATATAGAGAAGTTTGTTAAGGACTGTGTCCCAGGAGAGGAACCCTGTGTTGAAGCAGGGAGAATGCCAAGAGTCACCCTTATCTGAGCAGAGAGAAGCGGCAGAGCCCATCTGTGAGAGACTGACCACATCCCCCATTCCTTGCCCCCCTGAGCCGTTGAGGGAGGAGGAGGTAGAGATATTGGGAGCAGTAAGCTGGGGCTGGGAAGAAAGGAGGAATGGGACAGGGAAATCTTATAGTGCTGGTTGTAATTTTCTCTGTGCTAGCTGGGCCAAATCATGACAGAGGTGCACTCAACTAAGTACACAGGGCTTGAGTCAATTTCATAAATGAGAAGCCTATGGCTTGAAGAAGGCTAGAAAGTTATTTTTACTGTTGTAAAGTTTCTTCTTCCTAAAAGCAACAATAGCATGCAGCTGTCATGCAAAAAGGACCTAAAAGACAGCTACTCCATGTGAATATAAGTGAACTTAGAGCTAAACCCTTTCCCTCGGTGACCTACAGGACTGGGGAGACTGAAATCCAGTTGAAGGGAGGCCTGGGAAGCCAGCTGTACTTGCAGATGCAAACTTTGATGGCCTCTATAAAGTTGATACAGTTTTTTACTGCTGTGATATGAGACTATACATATAACCAGCACAGGAAAAAGCTAAAATGTGAACTTCAGCTGTAATTGCAAGCTTTATTTTGCCACTGTTGAAGTTGGCTTTGGTCTTTCTACTCTGCATGTCTACTTCTGTAAGTAGTGCCATTACAAAATAGGTATGTTGTGGTACAGTTAGCAAATATAGCACACACAAATAGGCTTGTGATAGCTAAAGCATTTTGCTTGACAAGTCTTCAGATTGTGCCTTTCAGACTACTTCTAGTGCCTTGTCAACAGCATTGAGCTCTTGAGGTAAGTGATCTCCTGAGTCATCATAGGGCATTAGTACTTTTTTTGTTGCTATATGAGTCATTAACAAGCTAGCCAGGGCTAAAGTAACCAAAGAGTAAAAAAGATAGATTCTTATTCACTCATGCAAAAAGCAAACCAAATTTCCTTTTGTCTGATTTGATACATCTGTACAACGTTCTCCTTGTTACAGTGAGAGGGGCAATGCTTGTTTCAGTCTACTTCATTTCTCAGGTTTGCAGATCCTATGTTCCTAGCAGTTTCTGAAGAAATTCTCAGCTATCAGCAGTGTTATAGATATATTGTGAAAGTATTTGAGGAATAATGCACCTGCTTCTCAGTAGGTGTCAACCACTGTACTGCCTGCCTGTGCTGTTTGTTACCAGTGCTAATTGTCTTCACTCATACCTGGCACTATTATGTTGTTATGCATCATCATAGATCTGTAGTGCTGATGTCATGACTGAGGCCTAACAGCTAGAAAGTGTACAAAGCTCTTGTGAATAACTAGTGACTTGCAATCTCTAACAGTACAAAATAGGTTATTTACCAACACATAAAAAAAAAATGGAGAATGAAAGACCTTGTTGAAGTAGTTTTAAAGTAACCAGAATGGCTTCCAAAATGGAGTTGTGCAAAATAAGTGCTTGACTTACATCACCTTTCCACTCATTTACATGTTTATTCTCTGGACTATTTATTATTCTAAGAGTGGAGTGAAAATTTGTTCAGGGTGGAATCTACTATGATATTTCTGACCACCTCCGAGGAGACAAGGAAGACTCAAACACTGGTCATCTACTTGAAAATGTATCAGATTACTTTTTTTTTCCCCTGTGTTTTTCCTCACACTTCATCTTGCATAAGAAAGCAATAAAAGGATTTTTTTTTAATATATATATATTAAACTCTCCATTTAAAGTGTATGGGGATATTCCTGAAACTAGATTTATAATGCACATATTTGTCAACAAAATTGCCAGCAAATGTGGGAGAGCTAAGTACCCAATCTGTTCCTTTAATCAACAATTCATGGCCTATTGCTTTCCAGAAGACATTCCAGCTTGGAGTTTTTTTGTTTTGCTTGATCATAAAATGTATAGATAAAGAGCGAGTTTAATAGTCTTTATAGCATACAATAATGGAAAAAAAGAAAAATTGTCTACTGAAAATCTGTTGAAGATTTTGTTTTCTAAGTGTATAGAAGGGGACATAGAAACTAGATGAAATCTGAGGAAGAAGTAAAAGATTTCCTGGACCCATATAAAATACTACCTGATAATTAAACAGGCAGGCAGACAGTATTTTTCAAAGGACGGCTTGAATTTTTGCAAAAGTATTTTTTTTCAAATGTCCTGCATTTTTGCCAGATGTGGCAATATCTACTGATTCTCTGGCTACATGATTAAGACATCCTCAAATTTCTTCCTTGCTCTAGGGATGAGGTGTCACTGCACCTTCTCCAGCATGGTGGATTTTGTTCACAGGCCTTTTGAACTATCAAAGACAAGATTTCTAGCTTTAGTAACTATATTTCCTGAGAGAGGTACCAGATCTGATTGTCTTTGCTAGGTAGCAAGGAAGTGGAATCAGAAAAAACAGATTCTCCAGCAGAATAGAATGAATTTGAAGGTACCTAGGACTGCATCAAAAAAGTTGCTATTGTTTGACTTTTTGTAATCCTTCCATCATGTGTCCCTGCTGCTCTTTGTTTGGACCTTGCAGAGCTGACATCACCTTGGATACATACCTATATATACCCCTACATATTTGAGGGAGCTGGCTAATGCAATTGCTAAGCCTCTCTTCATCATTTTTGAACAATCCTGGAGGACAAGAGAGGTGCCTGAGGGCTGGAGAAAGACCAGTGTCACTCCAGTCTTCAAAAAGGGCA